>JAVQJG010079099.1:0-14186 GCA_036024015.1 Craterocephalus amniculus | reverse complement strand
GAAAAAAAATTCAATTGGAAGGTCTTTTCTGTTCATGTAATATGGACATACAGAATGAGATGTTGGGGCTGCACAGCTGCTGGGGAGCAAAGGCATTAATGAAACATACTGGTATGATGTGTGCAATTTCATCTCTACATGAAGTAAAACCCTATTGGTGAATGAATTAACCAGGAATAAGTCAATAATTGTGCATAAATGATCCTGCAGCGGATGCATAATTAAGTTGATGATGTGCAGGTAATCAGTTGTGGCCTAAAAGCGGACGCACAGACATAATCATACTTCATAAATGTTAGTCATTCTTGTGCTGCTGGAGAAAATGGTGGAAAGAGTGAGTCGTCATTGAACACACAATGAAAGAAATGAAAGAACACACAATAAAAGAAAGCTTGGGCTTTCCTTTTGCATCTTTATATCTGCTTTTACATCACACTGCTTTTCTATCTTTGTGATTTTGAAAACTGTATATCTCTGATGCAGCTGCATTAAAAGATGTCACTACGACTTTTTCATTTGTTTATTATTAGTGCTACAAGAGAAGGATTAGCATTTTTGGAAAGAAAAAAAAAGGTGACAGGAGGATTTATATTGTGCACAGGTGCTAATTTCAACATTAAGCGGTGTTGGTCAAATACATGTGGATATTTCCTGGAATACATACTCCTCAGATTTTGTAAGAATGTATGAAAGGTTTGCAGTCTTCAATAAACATGGTCTATCCCAACACAAACGATTAAATTCTTTCACATTCAGTTTCGCCCATCATTATTACTATGATTCCCAAAAATATTAATAATTGCTTGCTGGTTAAAAGTTTTGTCCATTAAATTCCAACTTATATTCCCATATGCTCTAGTGGATAAGCTGATGATTGGGTCTCAGTTGAGTCAACCAAATGCGACCTAAATGCCAGCACGTCACTAATCCGATGACACAGTGTCAAGGTTTAAGTTTAGCTGTAAATAGTTTACTTAGAATTTTGTAAAAGCTTGCAGAAGCTTAAGAATTTAAAAAAAAAAAAAAAAAGCAAGGGGACACCATGGGAGAGAAGGCTGGTGAAAGAGAGGGGAATACAAGAAGGAGGGAGGACAGAGAGAGAGTGGCCTTAGTGTCTTTTTCGGGCATAAGGCCTTGCCATCTGACACCTGCCACTGAGTGGGCACCAAGTCCCTGTCCGCTTGGCAGGAAGTTAAGGCCAACAAACAGGAACTTAAAGGAAGAGTGTATGCAAATACCAATGGCCAAAAGAAATGAGTGTCCTTAGTGTCTGTGTGGCGGGCAAATGAAAATAACACCTGCTTCCTTCACAGGCTTCCATTTGACGGGACATAAATACTTAACTCCTCTTAGATGTCCAAAAACTGAATCAGCTTTTAGAATTACTCCAATAAAATCCCAACAAAAGCTACAAAAATGTAAACCTGTTAAAAATGTCCACCTACTGGTCCCTGTTTGCCACATCTGTAAAATAAGATAAATAATAGACATGTGGTCAAGTAAGATGCCTGAATTAAAAATGCCAAATACATATGACATTAAGGGCTATCATTAGTTCTGCTCCTGCAGCCAGAATAGCTTACTTTCTGTTGAACGGCCTTACATGAGTTGAAGGAGGGAGCAGTAATTAGGGAATATTGATGAGGCGGCCACAGAGATGCAATATGCCTACACAACAAGGCATTTATGCGCACACGCCTACAGATGCTCACAGACACCAAACATCATAAGGCTGTGCAGGTGACACTCAGTTTGCACAATACCTGCGCACCGAATTCAGTGTAAAACAGCAAACCCGAATCTCTTCTGGTTGTACATAAATGTGTAATGTGTCTATACTATTTATGTACACAGAACCCAAAGCAAAAGTAATTTGCAGTGGGCAGGATCCTAATATATGCAAACACAAACACACAGAGAAGAAATGTTCTACACTGATAATAACCATTTACCCAAATCAGCATTATTATCCTAAAATGATGATGTTATGCAATGGGCTTTGTAAATGGTTCTTTACACAGTTTTTCAACCTATAGTGCTTTGGGATCATTATTCAAGTAGGGTATTGCCGCCATTGTAAAACACATGCATGATCAAATTGAATATGCATGAGTTTCACACAGCAATCACAAGTTCACAGGACAAAAATATACATGCTAGAGAGCTTGACAGTACTTTCCCCCCCGAATCTCTCTAATAACAAATACAGTAACAGAGGATTACAGAGTTCTGATGTCTGTGAGATTTTAGCGCTGCTCGGGCCTAAACATTTCTTTCTCATCACTCACATCATCCTGTTACCATAATGCCAACTAAGAGATGTGAAATGAACGCAATAATGCAAATTAGATGTAGTTCTGCTACCAGTCTTAACGGGTTACATATGCAGCAGCTTTAGTCCAAGTCCCAAAAAAGCATTCAATAAAAGAATAACAGATACTTTAAAGCATAAAATACAAAGGCATCATTGTCTGTGGTGCTCTGCAATGTGCAGACACACTTCACACAGGATTCTCTGAGCCACTGGGGCATTCCTGCGAAATGCAAAGGTGCAGATTTTTTTCCCGCTGGTCATCAGTTTGATAGCTCTCAGACTATCACAGACGATCCCTGCCGGAACCGCCTGAAACTAGCCACAATCAATCCTCCCCTAACCAGCCTCTCCCTCCTTTTTACCCCAGGCCTTCTGAAAAGGAGACGCAGTTGCCTGATTCAATCGCCCCGATTGAAGCTTAAATAAAGATGATTTCACTTGGACTGGTCAGATTTGGAGCAGGTTATTATGTGTTGTGACTGACAGGCTGCAAATTTTCCATCATCTTTTAACTGATCTTTTATCAGATTAAATTTCACTCAAATAGAAGAGACAATTGTCAGTCAGTCAAAAAAGTATTGAAAAGGCCAAAGCATGCACAAAAAGTGGCATTATCTTAGCAAATGAGCGCAAAAAAGGAAATCAAAAATAACAAGTTGACATAAGTTTTTTTCAGAATGGGCTCGTGTGTCTGATCACACTGATACGCACGGATGACCCGGTGGGATGACTCACCATTGACTGTGAGGTGCACCCAGCTGCCGTTGTGGAAGGTATCGTACTGTTGCTCCAGCATCAGGACCCTGCACTCGTACCAGCCCTGGTCCTCAGAGCGTACTGGGTCAATCTGCAGGGAGGCCTTCCCATGCAGAGAGGTTCTACCTGCAAACAGAGAGGCGCAAAACGACAAAATACTTTTAAATCAAAGATTGAAGTAAATTGAATGGATAAATGAATGAATGAATGAGACTCATCTGTCTGGTACACTGGTTTCTTTCACTCAGTTATCTCTCCTTTAGTAACACAAGCGTATATAGACATCTACATGAACAGTAAGGTTATTAGGGAGGGTGTGCGATTGGGGAATGAACAGCAATATCAAGCTCACAATGGCAGTTTCAAATCTAAATGTCGCCCATTCTAATTCACATCAACTTAAACAGTAGAATATTCTCTGCAACATATAATTTTTCATTTAAATGCCACAATGTTTAAACGTGTTGAAGAATTAGGATTTATGCATGAAACTGCCTGGGAGCCACACCAGCCGAATTAACATAAAGTTCAACTGTGGGACATTCGCAGCCCCCTACTTCACAGAAATCATATTTCTTATAAAAACTTCTCCATCCCCACCACTTCTTACTTCAAGGCTGGGGATAAATCGGAATCCTGAGAGGAGGAAATCGCGAGGGATGAGAGGCAGTCAGGAAACCAGGCATGGTGAAATCTTCAGTTGCTAAGCTGTCTGTCTTCAGGCCTTCAGCTCGCTATTCACATGGCTGCCTCTGACAGCTCAACAAACTAAAACATTCGCTTCGGCTCTGTCTGAGGAACGTTCAAAGATGGAGCATTTTTCCAAACTTTGATGGTTGGACGTATTGGAAGCACAGCTTCCTGTTACATCAAATTGAGTGTCAGGCTAAGATATTGACAGTGAGGGCGGGTGGAATTGCTCTACCAGCAACGTAAATGTACTTGATAGATGTCTGACTCTGAGACTGCTGTCTTAGTTCGGGCAAAAAAAAAAAAAAAAGCCTTTTTTTTGTTAGCAGAAAATCAATACTTCAAACAGGAAGCGAGAGGATTGCAGTCTTGCAGTAAAAAGGTAGCCTGTCTTTAAAAAGTCTGGTCTATTTTTGCCTGGGCATGGAGGTGCTGAGTGAGGTGTGCGGGGCGTGAAGGGTAGGGATCAACCTCAGCTCCCATTTGTCAAGGCATGAGAGGATGCTGCTGTAAACACAGTTAACAGCACTGTATCCACGTCAGGACTGCCCCCCTGGGCATAGACCACTTATACCGTACAAGGTTCAGCCTCCTGTGAAAACAGAGCAGCCAACACCTTGTTCAGATCACATCACAGGCTTCGCCAAATCAGACTTAGACTTTAAAGATTAAACACTGAAGATCCAAAGTGGCAAATACTGCCAAACTCATTCTTTTTCAACTGTAGTTGATCTACAATCCTTTTTTCATTGCATCCTGTTTGATAATTTCCTACCATGATACTGTTGAACATGTTGAAAACTGCCAAATTGTACTGTTAATTTCTTGTAGAATTAATACAGCTCAGTATTTTAATGTTTACTAGAAAAGCAACACTTAGTTAAACTTATTTGCGCTACAGGGATTCAGATCACCGGAAGCCTAGTTTATAGAAATAAGATATTCAATAAGATATTTAAGTGTAAGCCTCTAAGCCTTTTGATGATTTCAACATTTCTTAAAACACATCAACAGTAGCAGCCCAGTTTATATATAAAATTGTATAATAATTGTATAATAACGCATTGTTGGGTGCACTATAAATAAAATGTATTATTGTATTGTATGTATTATTATCATTGTTATTATAATTATATGTCCAAACTCCACACATCAATATATACAGATGGACACACTGCAATCAGAAAGTCCAGTAAATATTTGGGTTTATGCCTGAAATGGGGGGCTTGTAATCACATTTTCCATCTACTGTATAGCGCGTTCAACAGCATGCAAACCTGATTAGGGCCTGAACTTCATCCCCTCTTTATTATAAGGAAATGTGCCATTTTGATCAAGTCTGTACAACATAAACAACAAGCAGAATCTGTTTTATCTGTGGATCAACCTGGCGGCAAGAAAGATATGAGTTAAATTTCCAACAGCTCATCCCAAAGCAGCAGGATCTCACACTAAAATTTCACAGGCTGCACATCTGAATTATTAATTGCATCTTTGCTAGAGAGGGAACCAAAATAGATGTTTTTAAATGTTCTGATTTCCATATAACTGCAGGACAAACTGTTAAAATGATGTAGGATTGCAGAGAGATATGCACCATGTTTCTCATTCAGCTATGGATTATAAAGGGAAATATTTAATTAATGATAAAATGTCTTATCTTATACTAGAAGTGTGTCTTGAAAGGACCATTGTTCAAGAGTTACTGTCATCTGTAACCTGCCGGGTAAACGAGCAACTTAAATAGGTTTTTGATCATTAATATCAGTTTTTGAACTGAGAAAAGGGCAAATAATTATTCATGATTTCAATCTTTGCAATTTCCATTTGTTTTACTTATTATTTGGCTGTTATATGAGCCACCGATTGTTCTTTCATAATATAAGTACTAATTTCAATTTCTGAGATGTGTTTTCATGATATTTCCTACAAAATCGCATCCACAACAAATGACCCCTCAATGTTCTTCTTACTAAATGCCCTCCTCTTCGTGGTGGTTCTCCTGTCATGAAGGTGTTTTCCCCGATCTGCTTTCAGTGTACACTGTTGCTCTAAAATATTACCCTGCAGATCTCTTAATCATTAGTGAAACTGCAAACGGAACAATAGTGATGCTCTGTTATCCTTAAAAAAGCTGCATTTCAAACTGACAGGCTTCTGAAACCAAAAATCATCTGAAAAACAATGAATTGTGAAATATTCTGGATTTGTGAATATCACATGGTACGCCCCCCATTTATGGATAATCATCTCTGTTTTGGTAGCAGCTGGGCGATAAAATCATAAAAAATGCATAATCTTCATTAATTTTATTCACACTGATTTAACAATTCATGGGAATAACCCAAATGAGCTCTGAGACCACATGAACCTATTAAGCGCCTCAAACTGGCATCTCGTACAGTCCAGTGTCACCACGCACATGCAATCCCCAGAATTCCCATTAATCTTTGTGATGAGAATGGCCATATTCATGTTGCATCTGTTCACTGATAATTCCTCAACAGTGGACTCGGTGCCACATGGCGCTCAGACACCCACTAGTATAAACAAGTGAGCACAGTGGAGTGTTGAAAAGCGCTGTTCATTCAAACCCTGCTGTTATTTGGGAGGTTAAAGTAAACAATGAGAAGCTCCAGCAGATTCAAAGTCCACTGAGGCTGCTACAAAAGGAAAGGGAGGCTTCCTAGGAAAGGGAGTCACAGCTTTCTTTGCAATGAAAACCCTGCTTAGAGAGCCAAAAATGATGGATTTCACTGAGATCAATACTGCTCACAGACTTTTTTTATTGTATCTTTTTTTTTGCATGTTTTATGTAAATAAAGATAAAGAAAATTGTTAAATCCTCTTTTAGGATGCTCCCCAGGTTTTCATTTCATAGCTTCTTACCTGGGGTGGCAGGGGTTTTGTACTCGGTGGAGACATGGGAAAAGGACAGGACAATCCTGACCTCATTCAGACAGATTTTAATCCACAATGAGGCAACATCAGAAGAACCAATTTCCTGCTGTTAGGAATCAGCCATGGTATCTAAGCCAGGAGAGGGATATTTACTGTAAAATGTGTGTGCAGGGATCAGTGTGTCTCTGCTGATGTGATTTCAGAGCTGTAATAATCAATATTACAATAATAGTTAATCAAACGTGAAAATGTGAGTCCCCTAACTCAGCAGTTCAGTTTGGCTACAGAGTGCTTTGCTGCATCACTGTTTTTGTTTTACTGCCCACAACTTTATTGTTTGGCATCACTTTCAACATTCTCAGAGCATCAATTTGGCTACAACAGGCAGCAGTTTTCAAATTGAACCTCTGAACTTGAAGTGAAGTGAAAATTACAACTGAAAAGGGTCATCTAATGTAATAAGTAAAGCAATTTATTTTAAAAAGTCAATGATATTTTTGTCATCAGTTGTTTACTCCGGATGATCCTGCACTGCACAACTTTAATTCCGGCAGAACAAACACTTTTACTTCATTTTTACTTTGCCCAATCATAACATCTGATGGTTTTACGACTTTTACATCCGCTTTATAAAATGTACATAGTTTAGACAGACAAATATTACAGTATCTCCCACAAAGGCAGTCGATACTGTATGAATGCGGCATTGTGTCCAGGAAAATGAAATGTGTTCATCATGCAGTACATGCTGTATTCACTTTCATTTGGGCATCTGAGGTTGGTATGAATCGCTGTGCTGTGTGAATTAGCTATTATTTATCCATAATTTCACATTATTGTGTCTAAAAGGGACAAAGGACTCACAGATGTTGACTGTACAACAATATACAATAAATGCAGCTTAATACAACAGTTGTGCAATAAACTAACCTTCATCAAGCAAGTTTACACTAAATACGAGAGGGCTGTTGTATCTGCTGACAAGTGTTTTATTTTGTCTACTTCATCCATCATGAATTGGCAGGATGTTTTCTGGGAGGACAGGAGCGTAAAGATGCATAAAAAATAAGTCATTTTCTACTAAATTCTATAATTCTACTGGTTTCATAAAAGAAAAGCTATTATGTCTAGCATCCCTTTACATTTTCTAAACAAATAGAATGGGGAGGTTTTCAGTGTAACACTGTTGACTGTATACTATGTGTGCCTGTGCTGCATTGTCACTGGAGTGTGTTGGAAACCACACATGTACAATGCAGTGGTAAATTGCTGAGACCCAGGAATTTCTCTCTGTTCACTCAAACGCAGCAGATGCTCCTGCAGCCACACGAATGCCACGTTCACACCGAAAAAAGAAGAATGCAGTTTAAGAAGCAGCCAAGTTTGCCTCTTTCTACATAAAGGCCTCAGTGTGCTGCACTCACCCTATACTTAAAGCCTAAAGAGCTGAGGAACATTCTGGAGGGAATAAGGCCTGGATCATGCTGAAATTGCAGGTCAGTCTCTGAAATGAAAAAGGGTTTGCACACCAATCTATTCATCTGAAAGGGTTCAGCTGTTAGCGGGAAGCTCATAAGCAGTTCCACAATCTTTTATGCTCGTGGAGAAGTTTATCAAACTTTTTTGTAAAATCATTGTAGTTATGCAGCTAAACTCTGTCAATTTTTTTCTGTTGAAGAAATATATCACTACCAGAACTACCCATTTGAATGCCTCACAAAGGAATTTTATTTCTAAAACAGGCACCAAATCTTTAACAAATTTAATAAACAAATGAAACCAAGTATAATAACTTAAGCCATAGAAGATGAGAGGTTTCTACTTGATTTTTTGGACATGCTATTCAGGAAATATAGTTGTGTAAAAATGTAAAACAACTGAAACTGCTTTTCAGTTTGGCTCTGAAAAAACAAACAAACATCAACAAAACAGAAAGACATTGCAGTTGAATTACAGATGATTAATGGGGCAATAGCTCGCAGAGATTAGATCTGTTTTTGTCAGCATGACATTTGTAGACAAATTTCAAAGACTAAAAACCCGATATAAAACTGTGAGGTGTCTTTTAGAATAAACAAACTTATCATGTGTTATTTTGCCTTATAGTATGTACAGGTTCTATGATGGCCCTTTTCAGCCACATCAGCTGGTCCATCTGCTTCAATGCAAACATGAAATGATGGAAAGAGCATGTATATTTCCCAAAATATCAAAATATTCCAATTTTTTTTCTGAATCTGAAACAATAGTGAAATGCAAAGATCAGGACCTTTACCACCCCCCCATTGCCCCTTATATGGTCAATGTGTGTGAATGCACTTAACAGAGCACCAAAGAGAAACACATTATAAATAAACCTATAGGACTTTGATAAGTTTAAAAGGAGCTGAATATGTGTGGAATATTTAGCCTAGAATAATAAATATTGGCAACTGTGTAACTGTGAAAATCTAATGGAGTAACTACAGATCTTATTGGCTTTATTTAAACACGGATCAACCTGAGCAAATGAGACAAACGGCAAGAAGAAGGCAGGGACATGAGTGTGGGACAAAACACTGACCTACATCAGCAACCATATGTGTGTGCTCTCAGCAAAATCTGTTCCCAAATGTCCAGAATCTCACATTGCAAAGCAAGAATTTTGGCAACACTGATTTCTGTAAATCTGAAAAAAATATTAAGCTTCCTTGGTGATGTTTTTACCACCGCACAAGGCAAAGAGTGAGTAGATGATCTGTGTATGATGATAAAGTCCTTTATTCATCAAGGTTAAATGGATATTTTTAACAAGTATCATCCTTTTTAACTGGACCATCATACCTTGCTTCGAGAGCTTCAGTTTAGGAGAAATTTGTCATGTATAGGTGCTCATTTTATTTCTCAGGATGTTGTGTGACATTCTGTTTAGCTTCCTTTATGCTGAACTGTAAATGTAACAATGCTTCTGGAGTTCCTTGGTACCTAAAAAAACTTGACTTGGATTAATTTCCAAAATGCGCAGAAATCCTAACAAATTCACAGCCTTGAATCCAAAATCAGTTACAGATGCAGCAGAGATGACGCTGGAAATTTCTCCACCTTACCAGTGTACTCTGGATCCACATGAGGAGGGTAGAAGCGGAAGTTGATGAAGAAGGGAATAGGCACTCCGAACTTGAACCACTCCACCACATAGGGGGGCTGCTGGCCGTCCAGGGGAGGGGACACGTCACACCCCAGGATCACGCTCTGTCCAGCGCGCGCCGTCACAAAGCGGGGCTCCTCTCTCACTCCGTGGGCACCTGGGACGAGACAGAAGCAACTTCTAAAACGATGGGAGTCTGGCATGCAGAACGCTGTGCAGGAAAACTGTCGGTCAGCACAAGCAGGAAATATTCATTGCATTCAACTCACCCAATACTTATTCTCAAACAATAACTGGGTGCCAAATAAAGGTGATCCACTACACCGATCGATTAATAGTACATTACGCTTTAGGTGTAGCGCGCTGCACACAAACGCAGCAGCACATGGGTAAACCCTCTCTCTTTTATCACCTTTCCCCTGTCCCATTGTCCTAACATCATCTGTCACCTGCATCTGTTGGTGAGTGTTTTGCAGCCGTGCCATACTGTACTATAAACGAGCTGCCAAGGAGCCCCATTGATCATAGCTGGCTGTGGCTCAGATGAGCTTTACTATGAGCACCACCAGGCCTGGCGCTTTGCCACCGATGTCCTGGCACGCTGCCGAGCGTTGACCTATCAGATGACTCAAAGGTCGGCATACCTGCCTCAGCAGAATGCTCACTCTGGGAATGGATTTTCTCCAGCTGCCACCCCCGCTTTCATTGAGCTGCCTGTATTTCCACCGTAGGAGCGTGATCACGACCAGCAGCCCTCACCCAGGGGGGAAAAATCACTTCAGGGATCAAGAGACATGCTGACGTTTCCCTCCAGAGGACCCCCGGCTGAATAACTTAATGCTTTCATTAGCAGTATCATTTGCATTATCAGGGCTAATTTTCAATGAAAAAGCTAATAGTAAGGATGCATAATGGCTGGACTAAAAGCTGCTGCTACTGTCTGCAGTTGCGTGCCACCACTACTGCTGTGCTGTAAAACACGTGTTACACGACCTGCTTGGACCTGTCCACGCTGAAATTAAAACCCAAATATTTTTACCTAGTTTTTCAGTCAAAAAAAAAATAAAGCCCTAACTCCGCCCCTACGGGCCATATGCACCGCTTAGTGATTGTGTTTACCAGTTTAATCTGCATTATCCTGTGACATAGTTAATCCACTTTATTCATTTCAGCCAGTGCAGATTCTGGGCTGAAACAGAGCAGATTTAATCACATTACACTTTCTAGATTGAAGATGTGGTTACAGGCCTTTGTACTGGAATCTGCTTTGCTGTTGTGCCTTTTTGTGAACAAGGAAAAAGCAGGTATCCTATGTCACCCTTAACTTTCAAAGGGCAATGGAAATAACTTAATAAGTGAAATATGTGTGCATGACTCAGTGAAGCCTGCATTACACTCTGACAGTCCAGCATAAGAATACATCCCATCCTGATGCAGAGCTGCAACAGCTTACAAAAGGGAAAAGTAAGTAACAGAAGCTGTATATTGAAGAAAATTGCATGTAATCAAGCAAAATTCTTCATTAAAAGAAAAACTTTGACAGATCAAGCAGTTCGGCTATGAAATTTATATAGAAAGATTCAACAGATTCAAGTGCTTCAATGGGCATGACGCTGCCCTGCAACCTGCACAAACTACGACCTTTTAATGCACCTCCGAGGAAACCTGTCCCATCCAGCTATAAGCTCTAAAAACTTATAAATCTGCTTAACTAATCCTTTCAGGCTAAATTCTGAAATTCACACCTGAGCACACACCACTGCAGTATCTTTAACACCTTTATAATCGTCTTTTCCACCACCTTGTGAAGTGCCTGGGTCGTGTCTTCTGACACACAGTTCACACGCTAAATTCTATTTGAGAGAGAAAGAAGCAAATCTACACCAGTCAACCCTAAAACACTGAGGCAATAGTTACACTTTTACTGGATTCCTTACAGCTTCAGATAAAAGTGCTTGCATTGCTTAGTATAAACACTATAAACACTAAAAAACCTGCAAAATGTAGATAAAATGGAGCCAGATACATATGGGCACCTCTTAAGTTTATATAGTAAATAAACCCCATGGTTGGGGCTTACTGAAGATTAACCTATGTGACAGTCCAGGTCAACATGGGTTCTTTAGACAAATATTTTGTTACATCTGGTTAGGCTGTGTTTTCTGTTTCCAGTAACAGTCAACGGCTGTAGATTCATTTTTAGATATGAGCGAGTTGATGATCCTCTCATCTAACTCACAGCTACAAAAATATCCAAGAATAGGCATTTACAAAACATCTTCAGAGGCGGTTTTCCACATTCAAGAATGGCAACCATTATTTCAAACATGATACTATATAATGTTGCTGGTAAGGACAACTGATATATAGTATTTTTAATTTTAAAAAATGCTTTTTGTATACAGTTTGTATACAGTTTTCCTGGAGCAATAAAACCTGTCAGAAAAGACAGTATGAGGTTAGATATGGTACAGATATGGCCTGGCTTTCGCCTTAACTTTCGGCACGTTGGACCACTTCTGCTCAAAATGCTTTATGGCCTCCGGGGAGAAAAGAAAGAGCATATTAATGAAAAACAGTGGACACATTGTTTGGTTTAAGTAGAGTCACTTGACATGAGCGAGTGGCACAGGAGAGCACGCTGCTGAAATCCATTCGTTTTTTTTTCTGCAGATAGTTTGGGTTGCACAAGTTAAGTAGCTCAAGTTTCTATCAGACATTATTTTGGATGCTGGTGTCAGGGAGGGGGTGTAGGTTGGAAACATCAACGGGCTTTGAGATCTATAAAATATTGCGGGGCTAATAATCCCCCGCTTCTTTTATGAGAGCCTCATGAGGCGACAATCAGAACTGGCTTGGTCACTGCTTTTCATTTCCTTAATGGAGACACAGTGCCCCAGCAGCTTTTATGGGAGCTTATTTGGGGGGAATATTTATGTGCTCAACAAGTCATAAATGCTCTACAAGGCTGCATGCTTAAAATTCTCCCAATAAACTGCAGTGGAGATATAAGAGGATCAGCAAGGTTGATAGATAGGAGTATCTTGGGACTGCTTTGGGACTGTGAATATGAGCGTAGACAGAAACCCTCCAAATACCAGAAGGTAGAAATCTGATGAGTAATATCTGCATAAATCAGACATATAATAAATCCTGCCGACCAATACCTTTTATGTATCTATTCTCAGCCTTTTTTTTGGATTTACTGCCATGATCATTCATTTCTGAAGGGTAAAAATTCAGTCACCTGTCAGATAAATCACCTGCATGGCAAACAGCTCAGGTACAAAAGCAACATAGAGACGAAGGAAGAGAACCCGCTTGGCACTGGTTAAACAGGCAGTGGTGTCTGTTTAAATTCCATACAAAATTTAATGAAATAATGGAAAAAGGACTCCCATTATGTATTGCCGCAAATTTAAATTTCACATCTCATCTTTTTGCCCCCTGAACCCTTAAAATAAAGTGATGCGTTTGAGCTGATTCGACCTCCAGTTTGGAAAAGCGTGAAGAAATAAATCGTAACGGAACATGAGAGGCACAAAACCAATTGTTTCAGATTTATTGCCATTGCCAAAACCCCTTTTCTTAAGTAATGACTGAAGATGGAATCCTCATTTACAGAAGATTGAACACATCACTGTGTTTTATGTGAAAAACAAAGAGCATAAACAACAAGGGAAAAATGTTTACACAGTAATAATCATAATCAACCAAATCAACAGTTGCACATCACCTCAACAGACAATCAGGGGCACAAAGGGTTAAACCTGCAAAAGACGTCTCATTTTCTGAGTGGCAGCAACTTAAAATAGCTCTTTACACAAAAAACATGCTCCACTGTACTTTCAGAAGTGATTGTAGATCTGTACAGTAAATAGTTCCTCTCAAGACAATTTCGGGTAATAATCAGCCACAGTAGAGCCGGGTAATGTTTTGACAGTAATAAGCTCCAATAAAACAAAATATGAAAACCAAGGGAGTTTAGTGGGAGACAATTTTAGATGAACAGTGCTGAGTGCTTCGGGTTTTTTGATCAAGAAACCCTCAGCCTCATATTTCCCTATCAGGAAAATATTTCACAGAGTGAGTCTAAAATCTAATATTTAGCTCATGCTTGGGTTCGGTTCAGAGCATGAATGAAAGCCTCCATTGCTCACAGCAGCAGCGGATTTTGTCAGGGATGCAACATACATTAAAATTAGGGCTGTCCCGATACCACTTTTTCACTTCAGATACCGATGCCGATACAGAGGGTTGAGTATCGGCCGATACCCGATACCGATACTTACATTTTGTTCTGAGCAAAATATTGTGTCAAACCTCACTTTAAAACCTTAAGGTGTAACTAATAAAGTCCACAACAGAAGGTGGGAGGAAAATTGAGTCATTAATTAT
>JAVQJG010079080.1:0-18088 GCA_036024015.1 Craterocephalus amniculus | reverse complement strand
GTCTTTGGGGTCAGGGAAAGGTAATGAAATCAGGGGGTAAGACCTCCTCATCTCTCAAACAGAAATTCTCAAAGAGATTACACGGCCTGTTGGGCAGATGAGCCCTGTCATTTCTGGTCAGGGAGTCTGAAAATGGTGCGTGTGTGAAGTGTTGAGGATGCCAGTGTGGGATCTGGCCGGTCGCCCGTCAGCAAGGTTAATATTTGAGCAAAAAGTTCCCTGAAAGTGATCCTGTGTATTTGAGAGTGACAGACTGAGTGTGTGTTTGTGTGTGTGTATGTGTTAGTGTGTGTGTGCATGGAAAAACAAAAGACAGCATGTCTATCTGTTAACCCGTTATTTATCCTGGCATTCCCATTGTTTCACCGAATGTTTATGTGTAAACATCCATGTAAATTGTCGACAGGGTGGTTGTGCATTGACTTATTGGTCATAGGGATCAAATACAGCATGAGCAATTAGGCAAAAATAGGAAGCATGAGGTGGTCTGTATCTTATACACATATTAAACCTGTTTCCTTGCAGTAATAGGACACTTTTGGACAGTGCCAATCTTTTGCAATCCACTCAGGATCTTTCTAGAAATACAGGAAATACTGAAACCGTAACCCCCCAGGGACATCAGAGATTATGCAATGTGCTCTTCAACTCTTCGCAAGACCCAGAGCAATCAGTTTTGCCTCCTTCTTTGAGCAGCCCTACTTTGAGTTGCTTTTGACTGGGTTTTCTGTTTGCTTCATTTGCAAGCCCATTTGAGTAATCAGTGAAGGAAGACATGTCTTGATAAATAACTGAAAGCTTTTAATAGGATTTGAGCCAGACAAATAAAGCTGACAGTTCTCATTAAAACTCAGCACTTAAACTGTGCTCTCCTGTCAAAACGTTATTTAATTCATTAGGTTTATCACCCGTCACAACACACAGGACCCTCAGAGCAAACAAGCATTGGCCAAATTGCTATCCGGATAGAAAACAGTTTATAATTGACCTTGCACATGCTGTGTGTTGCGCTGATAAACCTGTGATTGTTCTAATAAGGCATGGCTAGCAAGATGTAATGTCAACACATTCTTTAAGTAAAAGCTCTGTAATATAATGAATTAAAGTTGTGCAGCTTGAAAGGAAACACTGACAGAGACAGTGCAGATGCCAGTCAATGCAGGCTGAGGTGCATGTCTCTGTGTCCCCAGTAACTCCAGCTGAATTACAGTGATACTCTATCTCCCAGGCCTGAATGTATGGGTGGGTATGAACCCTGCTTTTCACACCCATTGTATGGGCCAGCAGAGAGGCGGCACACCGAGGGGGCAGCAGGAGTTCAGGAGGCAGTCGCCTGCCGCTGTCTAATTACTGCGGAGACAGCAAGGTCATTTGCAGGGCAATACCCAGCTGGGAGTGGTGTGCTTCCCGCCTCAAGCACAACACAAGCACACCCACACAAACCTGTTGTTACTGACATGGGTTGGTTCATCTCTCTTGCAGAGATTTATATTTCTCTGATGCTGGCAACCATATACTAAATAAACACAGAAAAAAACTTCACTTTTTCTTAGAACATCTTAGAATATAAAGGAGCTTTAGAAATATAAATTGTTTAAAGATGTTGATTATTTACTTTGTCTGTTCCAAAACCTCTCACATTGTTAAGACATTCCTTTTAGCAAATGTTTTGTTCTGATTTTTTTAATGTTTTTTTTTATTTGGGGAGTTTCAGAGATCAACTCCGTTACGGTTGGACTACAAAATACCACACACAATGACCTGGCTTCCCATGTCAGTTTGCCACTATTTATTCAGAATTATTTAATGAGCACTCAAGTAAGTCTCGCTCACACCAAAGGCAAACAGAGGGAAAAGGGAATTCTGACTGCAAGTCACAAAGGAGCTCAAACTGGGGTGAGCGCAAGTTCACAGAGGTGAGCTCTATTCATAATTACCGTCCTATTTCCTTTTAGCATCTCTTTAGGCAGGGAGCAATTGTCATACACATTTACCACAGGTGTTGTTTTCAAAGCCTTCACACCTTGATAATACTCAACAATGGGGTGCTGAAAAGCATGCTGACATCCTTTGTTGTGCAGCTGCAGAGCAATGCTTTAAAATCTCCTGGTTTCTCCTTGCTCATTCCCCAAGGATATGGCATCGTAAGACAGAGGGAGGCAGTTAGTGTTTCATTGAACTTCCAGCAATGCTTTCAAGCTGCTAAGATTGCACCTTGTGAGAGCATGTGAGAAGTGGTGCCTGTGTCACACATACAGATAATTACAACCTTCAGCTTTCAGCCTGTCCTCCTAATGTGGGCTGAAATTACCACCATTTTATACCATGTGTAATGAAGGCTTCCATCTGCCATGATCAGAAAAGAGCTAAGCTATGTAAACACACTAGTGTTAAAGTGACATCAGCGACTCAGAAACTGCTCAGAAACAGCGACCTACATATACACAGAGTATTTGAGGCCCAACTGGAAGCTCCTTCTTTAGGTTAAGGGGGATAATCTTAGTTGATGCAGGTGAAGCAATTTCTACTGAAAAAAAAATATTTACAAAATTATGAGCCCTCAAAAGATGACATGAAAAGAACTAGATGACCTTACTCAAAAATCTAAACATAAAGACTGACAATGGGATTTGGAATCATTCAAAACATACCTTCACGTCCAACTACAGGACACAGTGATGATTCATATTAATTTTCCCTTAGAATCAAATGACTAAACATGGCAATTTGTAATCAGTAGGTAATACCTCAAAGGAATCCAATTTGAATATGATTACATGGCATTAATGAAATGGACAAGAATTGCCAAAATAATGCAATCTGTTCCTCCTAACCTGTTTTGTCGGGCTTATTTTGTTTAGTACACACTCTGCATAGCTGTGCGTATACCCAGCCTGGATTTTATTAAAAACAAGGCCAAGTATTTTTATGTTATTGATATTTGGGCTGATTTTAAATCAGTGGGGGGGGGACAGAAAAAAAGAGCTGTAACATGGTATAAACCATGTTTCTGTGTTGTGAATGGCTTTGAAGAAGTTAGAGGCTTTGTGCAAAAACCATCCCCCAACGCTCAAAAGTACACACACCCACATTGGCACACAGTTTGCCTTCATCACAGCCTAGATCTTTGAATTTGTCAGTCATACTTAAATCAACCTAGATCGTACCGGGGTGACGTCAGCTTAGTGTGTTTATCATAATCATATCAATCAGCCATAGATGCTACCCAGACTTGCCCTGTGGGTGACCCGTGCTGTTGTGAAATACTTGATCCAAAATTGACGGCACTGTCTCCGGCTAAATGGACCAGCTAACCAACACAGAGGTCATGATCCCTGCTTTCATTGAACAGTGCAACCACAGCCACCATACACTTGGAGCATGGTAGGCGACTGACAAGGCTACCTTGAAGAGGAGGGGGAGGTGGCTGGCTTTAATCTGCTCCTTCACTACTGCTGGTTTTTCTTCTAGTTAAATCTGTGCAATACTTACAAGAAACATGCACTACAAATACAAACATTTAATAACAACACAACAACAACAACAACAATAATAATAATAATATTAATAAGCTTAATAATAAGATGATGATTAATGTCAGTATTAGTATTATCAGTATTATTGTTATTATCATTATAATAATTATTATTATTATTATTATTATTACTAGTAGTAGTAGTAGTATTCCATGCATTCTCTAGAAGGGAAGAAAGAACAATCTGAATGCAACAAGTTGCATAGTAAGCCTACCTTTCTGGCCCCCTGCTTTGCAAACTCCTTGGCCAGGTGTCGACCGATGCCTCGACCTCCGCCAGTGATCAATACCACCTCCTTGGTCAGGTCCTTCTTTCTGCTGGGCAGCAGCGAAAGCAAACTTGCCTTGACGATGTGATAGAGCATTTGAATCGGGAAGAGAACCATACGACACGCGCTCTTCAGCTCCATCACGGGAAGTGCTCACGGTCAGCGGACTGTTTACGCTGCAAGTATGGGTGCTCGTGCTCTACTACTGTCCTCCAACAGTGAGCGCAGTGCGGACACCAAGACTTTTGAATTGTTCATGAACACACACAAACGCACAATGTCATTTACAGCCGGAGAAAGTTTTTCAGGAGTAATCCAACGGGCGAAAAATATTTACACAGCAGAACTGTTCAACTTTAGAGAGCTCTGACGTCTCAGTCTACACGCATCAGTCATTACGCCTGTCATCCAGCGCGGGGAAGGCAGAGACGTTTCAGTCCAGGCGACGCTCCGTGTTGCGCGCTACTGAGACCGCTGGGCTTTGGTGTTGTGTTCCTGTCCTGTCCTGTCCTGTCCTGCCTTATATATTACCGCCTCTTCCCTGGTTTCCGTACTTGCACTGGTGAAAAGACCTGGATGAACCAAGAGGGGAGGTTTGTAAGGGCATTAATCCTGATTGACATGTTAAGTGGGGATGGATATTTTGCTCCAATGCCCGTCTGCCCTGACTGGTTGCATACTTGTCTCTTTTCCCACCCCCTTCATGTGCCTGCAGCAGCAGCAGCGGTTCCTAATCTGCGGTCCTACTCCCCCCTCCAGCGGTCGCCCCACTGTGTCCCAGGTGGGTGCCCAATTTCGTTTGGCAAAGTTTAACTTCATAATCCTGTTGACCTGAACTTAACCTCATAAGGCACATGATAACAATGGTGCTGCAATCACAGGTTTCACTCACAGCTGTAAAGTAATAGCCACTAAATAAACATAGATAGTTCCCCATGAATTTGCAAGATGAGGGTAAATAAGGCCTTCATACATGTAAATTAAGTCACACCTAAGTCACCCCTATTAATTAGCAAATAAGCAAATAAACAATTGATCAGCCAATTGCTGAGTAAGTTTGAGGAGCATGTTTTTTTTATGTCAGTTTGCAGAAATCTCTAGCTGTTCTCTTGCAGGATGTAAACGTCTATTGTACTAGTTGTATGAACCCAAATTGTTGTGGTAACAGTATTTTTGAGGCAGGCTCCATCTTCCTGAGTGTGACAGTGCAATTTGGTAAATAGGTCAGCTCACACTCAGAAGCTTGGCAGAGGGACAAACAGTAAAAGCCACACGCATACCTCCTAAACAAATCCTATATGAATTAACGGGCTTCAGACAAGGTTCCAGTCTGTGATGTTTGGCCCTGGAACAGATTTTTACTGGGACTCGCTGAATGCTGGGCTTTTTCAGCAACTGGGAAGGGTTTTAAAGATCACTCTCACAATGGTTGCTTTGTGCTGGGCTTAGCTACTTAGGGAAGGCAGAGGGGCTCCCAGGGGCTGCAAAAAACTCCAGGATGACTCCAGTCCAGATGCTGTCTTCAGTTTGGAATTCTGAGATTTGCGCAAAGGTGGAGCTACAGTAATATCAAGACATATTTATTCAGTTTCTGATGTATTTTAAGTTGAAGTTAACAGAGACACAAGCTAATTGATTTGCAAACTGTTCAAAATACATGTTCATTACAGAGTGGGGCAGGTTTAGCCTTTAAGGATAATGCAAAAATGTAAAAAGGATAGCTCAGGAGGTGCTGTTTATTTATACTCATGCTATCACTGCCATCTACAGATCAGTAGTGAAAGTTCAAATGAGATTGTTTTCAGTCAGTCTTTGATGGCAGCTGGAGGCAGTGGGGCAAATGACAGCGGGAAAGTAAAAACACTGCAAATCTTTAATTATCTGAGGTTCTTTTCCCTGGAAGATAAACTCATAGATACCATAGGAATGATTTGAAATTTACATGTCCATGAAAGTATTTTGTGCTCAATTTTGGAACAGTAGTTTTTTCAGGAAACATGTAATAAGTTTGACCATAAAGCCATATTATACAATGGAGGATATAAATATTCTTACCGGGCAACAGGCGGCTAAAGATGCCATTAAGTGAAACCAAGGTCAGAATGCATTGTCTGTGGATGTGGGCTGGCGAAGAGAGGCTGAAAGCTGATAGATAAAACATTTTCCTCTAATGACTTACCTTCAGCAGACCAGGTCCAGCACGGACATGGGCTCAGCAATTTTAATAACTGGCTTCACTGCTCTTGTTGCAGTCATCCTCCTTCTGGTAATTGGGCTTGTGTACTCTGAGCTGATGAATTCAGCCATTTCTCAGGGGATTGCAAATAGTGTGAAGCTGCATGTGGCTCATGTCTTGTTTGTTAGCATGGCAATTGTTGCAAGTGTCAGTATGAGTGGAAGTGTTGCTGGTGTGTAAATTGTGTTTCTAGCAAAGGATTGTATCTGTTGTGATGCAGTTTTTATTATTAAAAGCATTTCTTTGAACAGAGAAAATGTTGCTTGTGAAAGATAGAAGATGAACTTAACTTTTTCTGGCTGTGTTACTGTCCTTTCTTTGCCCTCCAACACCTGATAAAGCTCCCGATGAAAGAAATATTAGATAAGAAATCATGTCTAGCAAAAGGTTCTCAGATACACAAAGTCATGTGTTGCCCTTCTTTGATGTTGTCATAATAAATATGGTCTCTCAGAGAGAATGACCTTCACTCTGACTTTACCTATCAAGACTGTTATTTTTCTTGTTTGTTCATAATATGTCTCCTTTTTGCTGCGAGTCCATGGTTTCTCCCCTGCCAGGGTCGAATCCTACATCATGGGGGCATTTCAGGTTAACTTTTTCTGATGTTTCGTGGCTTTCTAACTTCCTTGAAATAGGTTCTGCAGTTTTGTGAATTAAGGACATGGAGGTTTTGCTGTGAAAATTCCATGTTTTCCTTTGTACCTAGATCTGTATTTAATGATAATTTAAACCAAGTTAAGTTTAAAAATTTGAATTTGCATAGTAGCCTATATGGCATACAGTAACTTATTGATGAACACATTTACAAAGAATGGGCTACAAATGGTATATTCAGTTAAAAGAGTACATGTCATCTTTACTGATTTCTAACTTCTGTTTCAAGACAATATATAAAAGAATGCACAAGAATATTCAGCATTTACTGCAACGTAAGACTTAAAAGATTTTTAAAGCTCTCAATGGACTTGCACTCTCTTACTTGTGTGAAATGCTCAACTCACGCCAGCCAAGAAGTATTTTACACTCAGCAGGTCAAAATGTGCTTCATTGTCCCACACACATATGGT
This sequence comes from Craterocephalus amniculus, assembly GCA_036024015.1. Taxonomy (NCBI): domain Eukaryota; kingdom Metazoa; phylum Chordata; class Actinopteri; order Atheriniformes; family Atherinidae; genus Craterocephalus; species Craterocephalus amniculus. The sequence continues at coordinate 10,978 of JAVQJG010079080.1, read as the reverse complement.
TAGTTTGGTGATCGTGCCTTCTCGGTGGCAGGTCCTAAACTGTAGAACTGTAGAACTCACTTCCGCCAGAACTGCAATACATTTGTGACTTGTCACTTTTTAATAGCAAGCTCAAGACATTTCTTTTCTGTGGAGCGTTTAATAATTCATGACCTAATTTGACCTGTTTTTAACTATGTTTTGTCACTGTGCTTTGATATTTCTGAATTTTATCTGTAGTTGTCTTTTATGGCAAGCAATTTGATCAAGATCATTTTTTGTTGTAAAGTTCTATAAACTTTCACTGACTCACAAACACACTTTTGTTCTTTTATCACTCACAGCCGTGATTCTGCAACTAATAAAATTGCCAACAGCAGTAATTTTGACTGTACATTTAAAGTTCAATTAATTTCCTTTAGAATAATGCAACTAATGTAATAATAGTTATAATCAAATGATTATTACAAAACAAAGTATAAAGCAACATTTGCAGCCTTGTTTGTCATAGAAATAATTCTAGTCTTCAATTAATACCCAAATTAATACCATCTTCTCCATATCCAGCACCACCTCCTTTCAGAAAACTGCCACACCTTTGGATTGTGCTGCTACATGTTGCAGTACAAAGCTCTCTTCATTTCTATTTATTCTAAAATAGATGATCCAAAGACATCACATATTAATGGTACAGGTGTATATATATATATATATATATATATATATATATATGTATATATGTGTTTATTCAGTTTGCGTCACTTTTTTTTGGTTTTCATTCCACCATCTACTCTCATCTCTCATCATCAATGTCTCTTTTTTACCTGAAAATTATGACCCCATATTTTGATTTTTCAATTATTGTATATCTTTTTTTCTTTTTTGCTTGTTTTTTTGTAATGTCATCATATTGTTAGTAGGACACCACAAAGCCAAGCCAAACATTTTTTTGGCAATAAAAACTGACACTCTAAGCTGACGTTATACTCACGCGTTGCCTCCGTGCGGCGGGAACCGCGGAGGCTACGCAGACCCTTTGTGTGTTTTCACTCCAGGGAAACGTTCCGGGTTGCAGTTTCTTTTCCGGCTCTACAGGCAGGTGGATGGAACGTGGGGGTGGCACAAAACATAATCAAATAAAAAACGAAGGAATTCCAATCAAATAAACACACAAATTAAAGAACTGAAGTAAGATTGACTGGCTCAAACAGATCTATGAGCAGATTTTTTTAACAATATAAGGTTAGTTTGACAGAGTTTGAAAACCAAAATGCTGAAAAGAGAGTAGCCGGGGAAAAGCAAGTACACCCGCTGATTTACAAAAAGGTAAGATGAAACTGATCTGTACAGCTGAACAACATAAGCTACCAGTAGCTCATGTTTGACAAGTCAAAGGTCGCGACCCAATTTTACATGAAATCTAATGGGCAAATTTATCCAGACTTTTGACTGGTATTGTAATTTTACAATTGACTCTGAATCATGACGTTCATCACTTTTTTAAAGGTGTTTTCTCAAAATGTAGTTTTTTCATGTTGAGTCAAAAAAATAAATAAAAAAATAATAAGAATTCACATTTATATACATGGTACCTCACTGAGAAGACAGTCATAGAAGAAAAGGAGCTAAACTGGCAGCAGCTCAGTGCCAAAGGCTGGTGAGGAGAGGGGGCAGACATCTGCCATTCCCCTGCCTCGTTGACCCAACTGTACAGATGGCAGATTTCAACCTGCCCTCATACCAGCAAAATCATGCTGAGCACATATTGTTTTGTGGCTGGACTGCATTCTATTTCTTACAATAACTCAATGGAGATTTGTTTATGTGCCAGGAAGTGCTCCAAAGGAAGCAAATCCCCACTAATCTCAGGCCATGCAATGAAAAGTAGCTGTCTAACCAGTCCCTTGTGTGCCTCTCATGAGGCTTCTGTTAGCACCCAGCCCCAAAATATCACCTTATAATGATAATGTTGTGATGGATGATGGGATTTCTTAAAGGGAATGACTGTTTCACTTGAAAAAAAAATCCCCTGACAAGTAAAATATTATGTTAGCATGCATTATATCTGTGTTAAACTAGGGTGTGCACACCTTTCTTTCAGGAGCCCTGGAAATGATAAATTGGATCACAAAATCCACTTGATTGATTTGAATCTACTTTACATCTTATTTTTTAAAAGTAAGATTGTGTTCACTGGTCAGCCTTCCACCCACTCATATATGCACATGTGCACCCAAATCAATAAAAACAAAACCTGTTTTATTCCAAAAATGAAAAGCAGCCCAAAGACACACAGCCTGGAAACAATTCCTGGCAACATTGTATATATAAAAACAATGTTGTAATGCTAAAAGGTAAATGTCATGCCCTAGCCTCAAGGTATGCCTTTCTTTTTTATACAACAGTAACACATCTTCCATTTGCTTCCAGGATACTTGGCTTGCTTTTCCTTCAGTGTTTGGTGTATCCATGGCAACTGAGCTCTAGGTCCCCTCCACTATGGGCTCAGGTGAATACATCTACATACCCTCTGTTAGACTAGCCAACATAGTTTCAGAAAAGGCTTAAGATACCCCCGGCTGAGTGTGTTTGACACCTTATAGAATATTTAGCAGAAAGAGATGGAAGGGGATAAATGGGCTCAACCTGGATGGAGAATAGAACAGAAATATGGAAGCAAAGTGCTGATAGGCAACTGGGCGGAAGAAAGATTGCAGGTATGTCTGTGTCTGTTTATTGCCATTTATCTGTTTGCAATACAATAATGGAACACTTTGACTTCAAATTAAACTCCAAGAAGAACTGTAAATAGAGATTATCTGCATTTATTCATGTTGAATTTAAAACGGAGAGCTATATAGTGGGAGCTTGCCAAGTATTTTGCAGGACCTCAGTTGGTGTTCAGATCTATATCAAAATGAATATGCAGGCTTGGTTCAGCTCAGCCTCCTAGTGGGACAGGCCACAGCTGAAGACTAATTGCATTCACTTGAGGTTTGTCCATGAGCTGTTCGTTCAGGATCTGAGAGAAGAAATTACTTAAGAAATACTATCCAACCGTGCAGATCAATATTGAAGTGTGAGGTTTGGCGATCCTTGTGCTTGGCTCATTGCTCAGGCCCTTGTATATCCACCTTAACCCATTCCTCTTCCCGATGTCTGTTTATTCCATCTGACACAGTTCACTCGAGAGCCAAAGATAGCCAACGGCACGAGTCGTGCAGACTACCGGCCCCACTGGGACTTAAAGCCAGACGTCTCTGAGAGAAGATCTGCCCTGCTGAGGGCTGAGGTCAGCCTTTAACTGCTCATTTGGGACATTAACACCAATTGAATGCCTGTCACAACCTTGCAAGTCAGGGCTTTCTTTTTAAGATTGTGGACACTTCTGCATAATATTGATAGCCAAGATAAAGGCCTGTGATAAAACTCCTTATGAAAGCAAGTTTCTAGTCAGACTCAGCAGTCATGAAAAATGTGTAAAATCATCAGTCTTAAAAGGCACTTAAAGGCTAGTTAGAGCAATTTGCCTGCGTCACAGGGCGAGCCTCTTGAAGATTATTGAAAAAGAGTAGGTCCTGCCCTGTATATCTTAATCAGTGATGAAGTGAAGCCCATTGCACTCAGGCTATACCAAGACTTCTGTGTATTATCATCTAGGGACTTCCATATAAGATGCTCTTCACCCATCAGAGTCCACCATCTTCAGACTATTCGGTCTCACATTATCAAGAAAGCTATGTGCATAAGCGAAATAATGCTTTGCCAATTCAGCAACCTTGGCTTCCAGACAACTTTACACAAAAACATGAGAGGTCTGACCAGCCAGTTTCTGGTAAGTATGCAATTTCTGTAGCTTTTCCAGTACAGCCTAAAGGTAACAGTTAAATAATGTCAATGATATCATCAAGCATCCATAGTGTTTATAGGTGAAATGCAAGCATGCTTGAGCACATAAAACACATGGATAAAATATCTTGACAGATGTACTTGTGAACAATTAAAATCAGTCTGCATTTTATTGTTTCATTACAGTCAGGAGTATAATTAATGGAAGCAGTTAACTTGTTTTGTTTCTTTGCAGCACTTCCAACGAAGTCTGGTGTGCTGCAGTCCACAAATCACTGTTTTGAAAAGCTGCAGTCACACCTTCCATCACTGACTGTGTATGGGTCAGCATACCAAAGACACCCCCTCAGTGCCTTCTGCCAGCACCGCTTTGTCAGGGCATCACATATGCTTTCCAGCCACCTCTATGAATCCAACCGCATCAACAAGGACCTGCATCTGAGAGATCGCTCGCTCCTACAAGTGCCTGATCATTGTATCAGTCAGGATTACAGAGAGAACGGAGAAAGGAAAGATGAAGAAAAATAAAAACAAATTTTAATGACAGTTTATTGAAGCAAACCAGAAGCCATGAGTCATTCAAGGTAATGTCAGTCTCGTTCCATTAGGTGTTTAATTACAGGGAATCAAAGTGTTTAATTAGGTGGAATCAAAGATGCTTATGTTTGATGGTCAACCATCTGTGGCTGACTCTCTTCGTCCCACTTGCCTGCTGCCTTCCAGTGCCGCTCTGTTTCACTGACTGTTAGCTTGTTAGTCACTCTACTCCCTGTGTCACATAACACTTCAGTGTTATAGCCTTCAGCACATCTCACCCAAAGTTGTGATAGCCTTGTGAACCACATGATGGTGCTATAGCAGCATGTCACTCTCTCCTGAGGTCCTTAGCTTAGAATGTGTACACAGTGAGTGACACAATTGTAAATAAGTAAAGAAAGACTGATTGATCTTTTTTCTCTATTTTTATGTATATTGAACAGGTTTTTTAAAAATTATAGTTAAAAAATACAGTGTAATAAAGGTTTTTCTGTCAGTGGTTATAAATAAAACAAATGTTGGAAATTAGATTTTTCTCAGTAGCTACTATTAATCACCAGTCAGTGACATGAGTAATACATTTTAATTCATCGTTATGTTTATAATATAAAAAATCAGCAAAAATCAATACAAATACAATATTTTCAGCTAAGTAGAATGATTAAACTTTGACAAATAAGTCAAAGTGTTTTGAGAGTTTAAACTTACTGACAAATTATTTGGAAGTTCACCTATTCATATTCAGTGGCATACCCATTTACATCCTGTCACACTTAAAGAGCAAGTTTTGATAATGGCATTGTATCTGGACCACTGTGTAAGTTATATTTGTGCCCTACACAGAGCAACACAGTGATAGATGATCTCTATGTTTCCCAATCGTTGTGTGTTAGAGTTGAATGAACTCATTTACTCTCACAATTTTTTTAATGAATTATCGTCTACAGTCAAGAGATAAGCATTAGAGATTACATAAAACTAGCAAGATTGCTAGTGGAAGTGGCAAATCAAAGAGACAAACAATTAACATGGCAGCATCCTGCATACATCTACACAAACAATAGCTTTATGACTATAAACAGTCTAGTACTTCACATCTACTGCTAGAGTTGAAACATAAGACACAGACAAGTCTTCATACAACACCCAATCCAAGAAAAATAAGATTATTTATGAAACCAATTTATCCATAGCATTGTGGTTCACAACTCAGATAAATGACATGCAGTGGTTACAGTTTTGCACTAACATTTAAGGTTAGGGTGGATGTGCTAAACAGAATTCACATACTCAACAATAAATCTGGCGTATGCTTTTGTAGGGGTACTCCGTCACCACCTAATCTTATCATCAATGGAAAACTGGATCCTTTTTACACACTTGTCTGCCGAGGCCTCTTATCAGGTAGTGAAAGGACAAAGGGGAAAAGTATGCCCTTGGCTCCAGAGAGGACACTCAAATCTTCATCTGAGAAAGCCGGAGAGATCTCATCAGCCTCGAACCTTATTGTGAAGTGGCGGCTGATACAGTAGATTGAGCCATCCATTGCAACACATTGGAAGGCAGGGCAGTGAAGGAGACGTTTGGAGCTGCACTCATACCATAGTCGTGCCACTGTATGGTAACGGTAGACACTGAGACCCAACAGTGGGTTAACATCAAACCGATAGAGAAATCTCCCCACAGCTACAATATCTGAAGTTCTGATATTGCAACCTATCATGAGACTTGGCTTCCAGGTGTTCTTTTGGGGGTTGTAGCGCAGTAGCATATATTTAAGGGTACCCCCAGCAACAAAAAGCTCTCCACTGCACACAGTGACATGATGTGCCACAGCAAATGTATCATTAGGCAACGGAGCCACAAATGTCCATCTATCCAGTCGTGGGTCGTAGCGCTCGACCGAGGAGAGGCACTCTCCTCCAATGGCGTAAATGTAGCCCTCCAGAGCAGCCAGTTTGCAGCGAGGCCTGGCTTTATTCATAGGACAGATCTCTTTCCAAATAGATGTCAAAGGATTGTAGCAAAACACTCGCTTTGAGGGAGTCATTTCTCTGTCTGTGCCTTGGCAGCCCACCGCTACAAATAAATAGTTATCCATTGTGCACATGGCACAGGCTTTAGAGATGACCTCCTGTGGGATCAGGCAGAGAGTATGCCAGTTGTCTGTGTAGTCATCATAATAGTACATTGCACCGGACATCTTATTTTGTTCTGCCATTTCTCTCTGTCCCTCTGTGTTTCTCAGACACTCTTTAGGGTCCATGTCTGCAACCACGACAAACCTTCTCCCTATCATTCTCCGCTTCCGGATTTGTTCCCTTTCACCAGCCATTAACCGCCCATAGAGGCTGGGATCCCTTAGCACCTGCAGGTAGTTGTCGGACATGACCCCAAGGGCTGCTTGTTGCAAATATACCTGGCCATTTTTTTTGGCTTGATAAAGTGTCTTTAAACAGTTACCTAGATCAACCTTGCTCTTTATGTTTTCCAGATCTGAGACTTGGGTTAATTCTTTTGGAAGATGCATAAATGGAGCCCCTGCTCCAGTCTCTAAATCTGCTTCCTTCACTCTATGACTGGTGCTCTCTGTAGAGGTTTGCAGAAAGATATTCTCATCATCTGCTAATGTCAGAGACTGCTCCATTGGGGTTTGGGCTGTAGAAGTTTGAAAGACAGTAGAAAGCTCAGATTCTTCTGCTGCAGACCTATAGCTCTCATTACGTAGGAGTGCCGGCCTTGCAGAGTATCTTAACTTGGGAGTTCCCTGTGTTGAGACATCATCAACAGCTCTTTGTTGAACATCCACATCGCGCATGATGATGGGGCTGACAGATGAAGGAGACTCTCGGAGGCTACATCCCCATTTTCCAAACTCTACCCTTGACTCAATGATCCTTTCATGCTGACCTGACAAAGAGTTAGAATCTGTAACTGAGTGAGAGGAGGACTCAACATAGTAGTCGTATATCTTTCCATGCACAATCTGGTCTTCTGATCCTTCTAACACTACGTTGGCATCCTCTACTTTGATCTCTGCCTTGGAAAGGAAGCTGGAGTAGACCCCCTGGTGTTCCAGATCTTGCCTTAACTCCCTGCCTACACCCACACTTCCTTGCAATGTCTTTAAAAAGCAAGTAGGGCGGTGCGATGTAGAACTAGCCATCCCGTACTCTGTTGGATCTTGAAGGCTCAAAGTAGATCCAAATGAAATATTCCTTGTGGTACCCAGTGGCTGTTTTTGATGAGGGAGTTTTTCCGCTTTCATGCATTTATCCTGGTCACTACTTGGATTACAAAATTCCTCTTCACTCTTTTCAACTGGTTGTGGAGGAGGTTCTGCAGGTACATCCTCGTTGCTGTCCAATAACAGGTCATCATCTGCAAACACATGCTTGGATTGTTTTCCTCCATCATCCTCGTCATGTTCTGGTGGGCTTTGATGCTGTAGTGGTGTCCTGCAGTTTTGACAGGTGCCATTTTGTGGCTCTCTGCTGTCTATGCCACAAGGCATAATTTTCCTTGCATTTCTGGAGCTGTAGAATCTGTAAGCCCAAGAAACCAGCAGCACTGCAGCCACAGAGACACTAAGTTTCAGCAGCAGCTGCATGTCGAACTGAACTCCCAATAGTTCTGCAATGGGCATAGCTAAAAAAAATGGCAGCAAAGGCTGGTTGACTGATCCTTTTGAAATTTATTGTCAGTGTGCTCCAGCTGACCGGAGCTGTTTGGTTTTCATTGTAAAAGAGCTGCTGTGATCTGATGACTACGCCTCTTTACCCAAAGGATCAAGTGTAAAATGATAGCCCTTGAGTTTCTATTTGCATCTCTTGCTCCGCAGAGGCGGAGCACTTTATCATACAGCACCTGTGTCAAGTCTGATGCAACTTCAGCAACCATACACAGAATATGTAAATATCCATGGATCAATATTTGGTTATGCAACTGTCTGATTCACACTTTTTTTTCTCATATATTGTCATCAGACATCAAGAACTATGGCCAATAACATCTTGAGCAAGTGATAATTATCTTTGTTTGAGCTATAATACTGTCGTGGAACCTTTTGCTGCACTTTTACATAACCAAGTGTGGTTTATGTTATGCTATACTATGTAAATGTTGACAAATATTGCTAAAATAGCACTCCTTCATATGCTCTCGTGCGACAGGAGGAAAACATGGTTTGCATAAGGGGTGGGGAGTAATGATAGGTGACATTTATCAAATATTTAATAACCAGGATGCATCTGTTTGCGTAGCCATGCCACAGATCAAAGGTCCCCTCCTGTGCCAGCAGAGTTGCTTAAATTACTGTCTCTAAAAAGAAGCTTAAGGTTGCTGTCAGAAACATAAATGGCAGATGGAAGGTAAAATAAACACGGAGCTGTTGAAATGGCCATTAGAATAGAAGCACAATGGAAACTACATCCGTCGAAAGCTGACAGTATCATTAATTTTCTCAAGATGAAAATACATATTTCTGTCATACAGAGGCTATGCCACTGTTGTCAGGTTGTCATTTGTATAGGTGGCACCACATCAGAGCAAGGCCCTGTTAAAAAAAAAGCTGCATTTCAACAGCACTCTTAGAGGCATTGAATAGATGCATCACATGTACAGAAGGTGTGTCAGGTGTCCTGTCTGATGTGGGTGCTGTTTGGTCATCTGATAGCTGAGACAACAAAAACGAAACCAGATTCTACAAGCATGGTTAATTCCTGAATAATTCACTATGAGGGTAAGTTCTTATTGTCACAGTTGTTCCCTGCGAGAAAAATAAGTTCGGATCATGTACCTTTTTTTTTTTTAGTAGATAAATAAACCTCTCCTTGATTGTGTCACCCTTGAGTGCCTAAATGATAGGGTATAGTTATAAAGTTATAAACAAACAAAAAAAATCATTTTAGCAAATCAAAACAAACAACAAAAACAAAATACTGTTATAAAAGATTGTTGAACAGCTTCTATACAAGATTCATCCATATCTCTCACAAATAAAGCTATTTATTGAGACAAGGACAGGGTATTAAATAGGTACTCCTTTCTGGGTGACAGAAAATATAAAGCCACATCTTCAAAGGGGGTTACATTTATTGTCTGTTGAATTTAACTTTATGAAAATTAGGTACATTAACTGTAAATACATACGATCATTTTATAGACAACAGCAATTCAACAGCCACACACACACTTGAACTTTGAATGCACTTGATCAGATTGTGAAAAGATGGTGCATACTTTAACCCTTTCAGAAACCGAATAAGCAAAAAGCACAAATATCTCTATGCTATTTTTTTTTTTTAAAGAAAAGAAAAGAACATACAATGATAACAGAGTTATAATGGCAAACAGTGGGTGGACAAGGATTTGTCTCTTTTTTACCTTTCTTAAACGTACATTAAAAAAATTCAATAATTCATAACTCCCTGTTATTAATGTGTGTGCTATGCAGCGCTCATCTCCAGAATGCAGGAACATGGATTGTACTTTGGCAAGGTGAGATAATATCCCGAATGGATAGATTTATCCTTTCTATTCAACAAAGCTTTAAAAATCTCTCCTTCAGCCTCCCACCTGGTTTAAACCCTAATCCCTTAATACATGTTGTGTCCTCAGAAGTGCTCAAATTGCAATTCTTCTGAACTTCCAAATGTAGGATTACGCAGCTTTAAAACATCTTTCACAGACAAGTTATAAATGCAAACGGTTAATGGTAATGTGAGAATCTTTATTAAAAGGAGTGAACTGGGATTATAATCAGAAATATGTGAAACAAAGTCATTTTTTGGAACTTTTCACTGAATTAAGCATGAGTTACAAAAAAGAAGAAAAAAAAACCTGATTTAAAATTTTCCTGATATGGTAGAAAGAAAATATCCTGTTATTTTTTTAAGCGTAAGGAATATATTGCATATTACCTGTACCCAGTATTACAGGAGGCAAAACTGATTAACATGTCAAATACTGCTAAACATTGTTGTAAGTAAAGTCAAGGCTTGTGAGTTTCATCATCTCTTAATTTTAATACAGGTGAAATGAAACAAATGCAACAACCCTGTTTACACAAGCTGCCTCAGGTGAGCTCCTCCCCGGAATGGCGGCTAAAATGATCCTACTAGTACCGTAAATGTCTGGGAAAGAGTTACGTATTGTACACAATGTAGGTCACAAGTAAATAGCTGGATTACAGGCCAGTGACAAAGAGTTGCAGTGCTGTCAGTTGCAACACATCAAAAGGAGAAAGAATCTTTAAATGTCACATGCAGCACAACCTCAAAACAGCAGACATATGTAAGATTTTTTTTTCCTCACTGTCCTTGGAGACCTGCCATATAGATATAAAAAGCCTAAGTGAGAAACAGAAAGGCTGTTAAATGTTTCCATCCCTTCAGCCAGCAATAATTTTTGAAAATATTTGAATGATGTACAAATAAAAGTGAAAAAGCATAAACTCCAGCAATTTCAGCAACCCTCCCTCACCATAGCCCATATAATCTTTTTAATCATTTTTCAGTATTTACACTGATGTACACAAAATACACTCAAAAATTAGATTTCTCCTGATTTCCCAATGCATTTAAATGTTCTTGTACATTCCAAGCCATCATAA
>JAVQJG010079074.1:0-49883 GCA_036024015.1 Craterocephalus amniculus | reverse complement strand
TTGTTTCCATGCACGTCTCTGTGTAACTTGACATGGGACAGGGATCTTAGCCGTTAGACTATTTTTTCTGACATTTGAATGGTGCATAGACCAGTTCTTCTAAATCTTCAAGCTAATCTTAGGCTTCTTTTCATGTAGCTTAAGCTTCTTGGTCTTTAAGCTTCACGGATCATCGCTTGTCAAAGTCATGTCAAACAATTTATAGTGTGTGGAACACACCCACAGCATAAAGAAACCGTCATGTAATGACATTTAATCTTCCAGACTGTAACTGGAAGTGACTGTATCCATTTCTCATGGTGTTTATACTCTCAGCAGGAGGCAAGCCAAATCCCAGGCTGTGACATAGTAAATTAACATTGCATGAGTTGACTCTTCACTTTCACAGCCATATGAGCAGTTATCAGAATCACACAAGAGAGTCTTATTATGCATGGTAGTAAATGACTAATCTTTAATGAGACCTACATTTAACCTTCTAATGGCTCTTTATTAGACTAACGAGCTATGCCCCAGTGTGATGTGCATGTGTGAAAACGAGAAAAATGTGTGTATGTGCAGATTGTATGTGAGTGCAGCGCTGAAACACTAATTAAGCTGTCGGATGGTGGAGCAGATCAGACTGGCCCCCTGCAGAGTCTTCGGCCTCGGTAGGCAAACAGGCTTCATCCCTCAGCCAGCCAACCCAAATATATCTGAGCACAGCCTTCACCAGATCTCAGGAATAACACCAGCACTCATTACACCCGCAAATCTGTGGCCCAGGGAGGCCAGATCAGGTTGCCCAGCAGAGCCAATAGCCGGACACTACTGGGCGACTCAGATGAAAGATGGACAGAGATTTCAGTGTCAGTCAGGGAGGAGAAATGTTGCTCTCTGAGAGAATATAACCATGAAAAACCGAGACAAAGATAAGGATCTCTGAACAGGAAAATAAAATTTCAGACTTTACTAAAGTGTGCTACTGGTGTTGTAAGACGCAGGCCCACAAATGGAAGGAAACTGTTACTTTAGCTTTAATAACAGTTATGGTGAAGAGTAGATCTAAAAAAAAAAAATTGGTTATACTTTTTATAATATCTGCACTTTTTGGCGGCCACTCTTTTCATTTACATTATTCACATCATTATTGTGTACATGAAAAATTCTAATGATTTTTTTTTTATTCTGGAAAAAAAAATGAGGTAAATTTTGTTATTCCCACCAGGCACTAAGAGGTAACGTATCTGTCCGAAGGTCTTGCATCTGTGCAACTACACAAACACACTACTAAACTTGCCAACAAGGGCTCAGGTCCAGGGGCCCTGAGAGTCTGAGAGACCAGTGTTTATTCCAGGAGATAAGACTGGGGGTAGACTTTAACATTGGACATAAATGAAACCAGTAGAAGACATACTGTGTCACCCAAACTAAAACCAAGACACAAAATAGACAAAAAAAAATAGACAAAGAAAGCAAGCAAAAGGTCAAACTGACTGTAGAAGAAAAACTATTTAACAAAAATGAGCAACTAAGAGCTAAAATAGATCAATTCTGTCCATTTACAGGGTAGATTAGGTCCAGACTTTCTCTACAGCTTTCCATTGTCTGATGCTCGATGTAGCTGGATATTCTTCTAATTTGTTATTTCAGTTGTTCTCACAACTGAAAATACTCCAGAGTAACAACAGCAAAATATCCCACTGTTAGAAGCTCAGTTTTATAACAGCTCATTGGCACTGATGAATGAAACTGTACTTTTATTCAAAACGGTGAGTTTGGCTTTCATGTCTTGCTTACATGTTTATGTATGCGCAATATTGACAAAGAGGAGAGAGGCAATAAATAGTTAGGCATAAAAATGTATATGTCAACTAGTAGTAATATGAAGACTTATTTGATAAAACTATGAAAAGAATGACATGCTCTGTGCTTACTTGTGCTTATTTTAAAATATTTTGAACGTGACGCTAACAAAGTCTGGGCCATCCAATGCAGACTTCGATGCAGCAGGCCGCAGATCATAAGAAGAAAAATGCCATAAAAAGATACATAATGATGTCAAGTTACTACAAGATACTGTATGTATTTGGAGATACAAAACAACAATAAATAATATTTGCATAGTTTGTTCGCTTTGTCAGTTCAATCATCCGTTTGGATCCAACAGTCTGAACTGAGATCTCCAGACCTCCCTCTCCTTCGTCACTTCCAGCTCTTCCACACACTGAGGGGTTCCCCAAAGCAAGAGACACAATCACTCCAGCAAATTCACATCTTCCCCTGAGGCCTCTGCCTGGTGGGACATTTTCCAAACACCTCCTGTGGAAGACATCCATGGGGCATCCTGATCAGACGCCCACAGCATTTCAACTGGCTCCTTTCGTTTCAGCAGAGAAAAAAACTTTATTCTCAGAGTGTAACGATGGCTGAAGTCATGACTCAACCCATCACCAAAGGTGAGCCAAGCCACCATCTGGGAAAAAACTCACTTAGGGAGCTTGTATTCACAGTTCATTATTTTAGCCACACTACCCACAACTCGTAACCATATACAGTAGGTGAGGACCGGAACAAAGTTTGGCTGGTAAATCAGCGGCCTTTCCTTTCCACTCAGTGCTCTGTTCATGACGGCAGAATGCTGCGGCGTCTGTGTCACTGCTGATGCTTCCCCATTTTCACCGTCAATCTTATGGGATGCTTTTGAGACTTGTTAATTCCCTGCGTTCCCGTCCTTGGTAAGACGGGCTGAAGATGGAAGGGGTTTTTACACATCTGCGGCCAGGGGCCTGTTGTTTCGTGATCCGTCCGTGGCAGCACATCCTGACTTGGATTTTAATAAATCGCTGAGGAAAATTGTGCACATTTTATCATGTGAATCTCAAATGTCTGTGCGGAGTTTGTGTTTTTAATCCGGAGTGGCCACAAATTCAAAAATGTATTTGCTTTTGTTTGTTTTTAGTTTTTTTTCCTTTTAGTTTTTCAAAAAAGACCTTATTTAAAGCTTTAAATGTCATTCACAAAACAAAATATGACATTTCCCCCTTTCATTTTCCACATTCTAACATAAGATGATTACCATACTTTGATGTTAAATTGTGATTTGTCATTTAATTCTAAAGTCCATCGTGGGGGTCATGCCTGCCAGAGTGACAGCACATGGCCCGTCTGTGCCTGCCGTCCATCCTGGAGGATGCAAAGCTGTTCTCCCAGGCTGTTAAAATGGCTGCTCAGAGGCACAGAGATCCTTTTATTGATGCTACACCTTTGATTAATCTCCTCAAATCTGTTCCCCATCCAGTGGCTGACAGCTTTGGGGCTGAGGCAGGGACCCCATTACACACACACACACACACACACACACAAACACATACACAAACGCTGTCAGAGTGTCGACACAATCCAGATGTTGGCAGCCCAGTTCCAAATGAAAGCAGGGCAGACAGCCAACAACCTGAACCACTCGCCCCATCAAATGGTATGTTTACAATAATACTGTTCGGAGACTCAGGAGACACATGCACATGTGCACATGTGCAACACACATCATACAAGGAGCACGCAGGCACAATCTTGAGAGCAATGGAAATTAACTGATGGAAATCCAATGTACCACACTGGGTGTAGAGGCAAACTTATTCTCGGACAGAAGAAGGAGAGAGCTAAGAGAGAACGAGAGAGCAGAGAAAGAAGCAGAGAGCAGAGAGAGAAGGAGAGAGCAGAGAGAGAAGGAAAGAGGCAGAGAGAGAGAGCAGAAAATAGTGCAACATGGTGGGATAAATATTCTGATTGAAATTGAAGAGACAGACCTAATCATTCCCTTGTTTGGATGTGTATTTTCCTTGCTATGCCAGTCAGACAGGAACATTCAAGGGATGGAAAAATAATACGGTACTTGTGAAATGTGCCTTGAAGTTCTGGAACAGACACAGACAGAAAGAAAATACAAAAAAAAACAAAAAACCTCTGGCTCCGTACAGGGGGGGCACCAGAGGTCAGACTGTACCTACTGTTTTTCTATAAAAGTGGCATTCAAGAATTTTCTTCTTTCGGGCCCCAAAAGTTTTGGAGACTACTTTTGCAGGTTCAAGTTAGACCCAAACATTGACTCCAGATGGCAAATACTTCACCTTCCTTTTCTTTCACTTTTTTTTAATCACAAGTAAGCATTACTCATGGACTGCCAGTATTTTTTGTGCTGCATCTAGTGGATGCTAAACTCCATGTTGAGAGTTGATTTTTCACTCCTTATGTTTCCCAATCTCACTTCCGTTGACAAACTGAAAGTTTCCGCACAGGTGTTTTCATCTAATGACTGCCTGAGAACATTTCTATATGTAGAACCAAACATTGTCACATACAGTATTTAATGAGCAGCCTCCGCCGTTCCAGTCCAGCGACTTCAATCATATGTCTCTTCTCAGCATGTTCCTCCTGATTGTCAAGCAACTTTCCATGCATTTGACACCTTGCAGCTTCACCGTCCTTATTATGCACTCCCATATAGGATCATATAAGATGGATGTGCAGTGAAATATGCCTGGGAAAAATGAATTTACAAAGAAAAGAGAAAAAACAGTGGATAGTAAGTTGTTGCGATGATATTTTGTCTGCGACGGACTGTTTCCTGAATGATTCTGCAATCAGATATATTTTCTTATCATTGAATCAATGAAGACAAGCCACTGCAGGTATTTAAGTAAAAAAAATGGCCATGCACAGCAGTCTGATCCGATCTGAACTGAATCTGTTCATCTGTTCCAACAAGACCATGCAACTGCAGAAGGTATTGCCTGGGCTCGTTGGAAGGCAGTTACTCAAAGTAGCCTACAGATGATTATGAAGTTCTCAGAAGCAGTCCTCTAAGGCATCACTCCGCATACATTTGAAGAATTTTGAAATATTGCATAGTGGTATTGGAGTGCGGTTTGAGTATTCCACTTTCATTCTTGGAGAACAGATATACCTCCAAGTTGGCCACGTGTGTGTGTTTGAAATGAAAATATTAATCTTAACTATCAACGATAAAAATACATGTCAATTAGTGCATATTTAAATCTACAAGAAACAAATATGTGCCTACAGTGATCCCCTAATTTTTATTTTTTCTTAGAAACACTTTTAGCCGGTCTCTAGGGACAGCATTATCTGGCTGTTTGTCTGTCCGGCTTGAATTGTTGCAGGTTAATGGAAGGATTATCGTGTAATTTTGTTATCAAGAGGATGAATCCTAATTAGTTTGGTGATCCTCAATTTTCTCTTCGTGGACCACTGTGATGCTTTTGCATTCGTAGTTTTGAGTTAAATATCTCAGCAGTTTAAAAGGTTGCTATGAAAGCTGGCACATCCACATCTCCACAGCATGAAAGGTAATAAACTGCGGCCAGCATCATGCCAAAAGCATTTAATTTCACCATATTGAGGTTTATTATTTTCAGCTTGAGTAAATGTCAGATATCCTTCGTATGCACAGTTGGCTCTAAATCTTGCTGCTGTGAAAGATTGACTGTAAAAAGATGCCACATAGAAGAAAATAACAGTCAGTACATTTCCTATGACTGGAAATATGTTAACATAATACAGAATTTGCGGGGCAGTATATCACTGAAGCAATATGCTATTTGAAAAAATTAGTTTTGGAGGAGCAAACTTCACCACAGTTGCATGAAATGCTTGGCACAGTCCAAACATATGGTGTGAATTATCCGCACGGCCCTGCGGAAGAGAGAAGCACAAAGAGAGAAAGAAACACGAAGAACATTTCCACGAAATGTTCAAGTATAATTGAAGGCTTTGCTTTTATTTAGCTGTTTTCGGTCTTTGAAGCTGCACCGTCCCATGCTATCACAGAGCTGATGGAAGCGTAATGAAGTGTGGAGGAACGGTGCCAACTTCAGCAGAAATGCCTGTGGTTCAGCCCTCCAGACCCGTCGCTAACAATGCTGCAGGAGAACGATGTAGACGAGAACCAACCTAGAAGATGAAATCATTTTTTAACACGGAAACATGCTCCCCGTGCGTCACATAATCTCATCCACTAGGGGATGTGTGTGTGTTCACCGTGGGGGTCCATTAATAAAATATGACTGTATCGTATAATAGACTCATCTGCCAAATTACAGGAGACAGAGAGGAAGCTTATTAGGAGGACTGAGGGGGAGGAGTGTGTGTTACAGTAGAAACAAAGTGTGTGTAAGGGAGTTGGAGCCTAAATAGAGAGATTAAGTGGCCTCCTCTCATCAAAAAGGCACATCACCTAAGTGTTGACATCATTAATAAGACAGAGGCAGAGCCAAACTGCTCTGCAGCTCTACCTGTGACATAAGAGAGGTGGACAAAAGCAATCTGCCTCTGTTTATTATGAACACCAGCACACACTGAAATACAATGCACATGCTTATACACACATGCACATCTCACAGAAAACAGAGCGCCACTCTAAACCCAAAATCAAACTGCTATGAGTCACACTGTCACCGTGGCAACAGTGGCCAGCTCCATGCAGAACACATTCTGTCATATCTTTGGGTTTTTTCTCTTTCTTTTTTTTTGTCTCCTCTGCTCCACACACTTGTAACCATTGTTCAGCTACAGTCGTTTCTGCACTGATCCCCCCCAAGTGGATCAATGACTAAAGCACTGCAGGAGTGCACGTTTGACTCCTCCGGGTCATAGCGCAGATTTATATCCCTCAAATCCTTAAAAGACGTTTCATCTCCTCTGTTCTTCAACTGCGAGTGACAAGCCGTCACATTTCCGGCTTTAACCGCAGCCAGATAGGTGATGCTGCGCATCCTGCTGTGGATGCGACAGGAAGGTTTTCTGGGGGATGAAGTGGCACTGTAACATTTCACCACCAGATGGTGTCTCCCATCACTACGCAGAAAAGAATCAGCAAGGAGGAGGAAGGGAGGAGGTGCTTTAGTTGTTGCCTGGTCCATCCATCTTCATAAACACAAGCAATAGTCGTCCTCTGAAAACACCAACAGAGATAAATTGAGGGGATACTTTGTTACGGCAGGCTTCCTGGTTGGTTGGCCAAGACTGCAGGAGTATCTATTGTAAATTTATGACTCTGTTTGGATGTGAATGAAACAGTCCCTGGTATCCATTGGCATTCACTTATGGTTCTTTACTCAGAATATCACTGCTGATGGCAAAGAGGTTTGCTTGAGACATCGCAGATGTGGATGTACATGGGTTAGGCACATTCACAGCTCGGCTGTGTTTTGTTACACATTGCTTGGGACATTTAGGAAAGCCTTAAATGTCTGTGAAGAAAAATGACCTCAACAGCGAACCAATCAATGTTTCGGAAATGCTCACACTGTGCTGCAGAAAGTCTGAAGGATGGGGTCTAAGATATTCTGATCATTTTCTGGTTGATACAAAGCTGAAGCCAAAAGTTAGTTTACTCAGTTTTACATGAGTATCATGACTTGAGTAAATAATTCTAAATTTCTAAAACGTAGCAGGTCATTGAAATTAGATTCATTGAAGATGTTTTTGCTTTTCAAATTTTCTTCTTACTCTGAATAATTAAGTGAACAGAAAATGAACTGATCTCCAATAAGCATTAAGTCAAACATAGATCATTATTGCTTCATGAAAGAGTGAAATAAATCCCAACTTTCCCACAAAATGAAGATGCTTTGTAAATTATAAATTAAAAAAACAAAAAGATGTGTACACTTTGTTAACCAATGTTTTATAGACTTAGAAAATAAACATCACATTTAACCAAATGTAACAAATATGAAAACAAAAAACAAACCAATAAAATGAACTTTCTATAGTGAAATATTACTAGTCCTTGGAGAATATGGAGTTGGATTTCAAGTCATGTTGGTGACACAAACTGCAGTCTAATGCCGTCTTCTACCCCCTACTGTCTCTAATAAAGGATGCATGATATCATCGTATATTATTACTTCCATGACAGCGTCTTTAATGAAAAATACAAGCACGCAATCTTATCAGAGGAAACTTTAGGCGTGCTTAGAGAACGCAACCTTTCATGACAAACGGAAACGTGCAACCACTTTAAAGCCCAGGAAGTTGAATAAGTTTACATTTTGAAGCTTTCGCTGTGAAACGGCTGTTTTTGTGCTTCAGACTTCATTCAGGGGTGAGAACTGGTTTCTTGTTCACGTGTACCGCCTATAGCAGGTTATGCCGGATTTTTTCTTTTCAAGCTGCACATCTACTCTCAACAAACCTTGTTCCAGCAGCTGGCAGCTTGGGCTCCTCTAAGCAGCTGCAGAACGGTCTGAAAATAAAAATAACTCATACCCACAAGACAGGAGAATGCTAATAGAAGATAGTAAAGGCTTTTTAGCTTAGCTTGCTGTTTCCATAGTTCAAAATAAAGTTAAGCATCAGCAGTTAACTGAAATGGTGGAGGTCATGTTGAGGTCTGAAGGGCTAAATGATCTCAGAACTGCCTGGCTTTAAGAAAAGGTAACACAAAAACACTTTGCACAGCTGGTGAAGGTGAAGGTGTTTACAATGAGCAAAAAAAATCAACCAAATGTTGGCTGGACGACTGTTGTTCAGTGGTATGATCTATGTGCATGCATCTTTTCCTCAAACTCTAGTTTTGGCATGTTGTGCTGTATGGTCTTGACAACAAATGCAGGCTTGTGTGGTCACCATTGCACCCTGTATGACTCTGTAGAAAAGATTTCTCTGAACCTGAGAAGTAAAATACAGATTGCTACATTTGTTTGTTAAATTACTTGGTTTAACCCTTTTCCATGTAACATTAGCCAATATTATAGAAGTACATGCTTAATTATTCTAACTGCTTCTAGGATGCAGTCTGAGCAAAAAGCAAAGACTCTTTCCTTAATGTTGCATTCGCATGTCTTCTGTCTATGAAAATACTGGGTTATATGAAGATTATATCAGTGTAATAACTGTAGGTCCTGTGATGATGGACAATTGACCTACCCACCTTGTTCGCTAGCTCCCACCCAATGCCAGCAGGGATAAGATCCAGGCACAAACTGATCACAAACTGAGTATAGAAACTGAATTTATTATTTACATACAACCTTTATTTTACCAGGAAAGTATCTTGTTGAGATCAAAAAAATGTTTGGCACATTTCACATACACACTAAGCAACATTGATTAAAAACAAAACTACAAGATGAATATATCAAGTCAAAAAATTCCAAAATGAAATTAATCAAACGAGGGATGTAGATGTTAAACCTTTGCCTCTAAGTCACCTGTCACCGATATGAGAAGTTAAAGAATTGTTTTGTCATTTTTGTTGACAGTAACTGTATTTTTACATGAGTCGGAGCAGATCAAATATTCTGTCAGAAACTTCTTTAAAACCTATAAATGAAGGCTCCCTTTCTACTACAGCTTATTATATTGTCTTCAAGAAAATATAACAAGACTTTATCCTGAGAGATGATCCAATCTAGGAAAACAATCTTTAAGCTTGAGGCTGGCTGGTATAGTAGGGATGCAGTTGTGTTGTAATGGAGCATTTGTTGGATTATAATATGCATAATGGAGAGAAACTGTCATTTTGATGAAAGTATTGTCTGGATGTTTCACTGACTGTATAAGTATTTATCCTTTGCTTTTATAGGAGGAAATACACATAACAATCTCCAAACAGCCAATCCAAGTCAGCAGAACTAAGGACTCTGGTCCTTAACCTTTCTATAATTCAAAAACGTCACCAAGTATAAAAATAGTGACTGGTCGGCTCCAATCTGGCATATTTTTAGGTGCATGTTGTCAGGTTCCCTCAACCCTAAATCCTGCACAGAATTCCACAGAAGGGAAGGTCCATAGAGGGTTAGGAGGAAAGTCCTCCCAGATCTTGTTCTTCTTTTCTTTAAATTTTAGGGAGATAAACTCACAGGCTCCAGTTATATGAGCCACAATGCATAAACCATGTCTTCCTCCTACACTTTCAGAGAGCAAGCAGTGTTCAAATAACACAACACTGATCCCATTCTGCAAATATTTGCTTTTGTCAAAATGTGATTCATTTATTGTACTGAAATATGTCTGCCATGTGCAGATGTCAGAAAAGCAACATTTAAAAAATCAAAGAAAACTGTGGCAGAGCTAAGGGGTTTGAGAAAATATTTGACATGCCTGTGAGAAAAAACAAATGAAAACACAATTTAAATGAAGTCATAAATTGACAAATTGAAAGATAAAGATGTAACTTATCATTTCACTGGGTCGGCTGTATACACTTTATGCTATTCAGGGTCATGGAGGGTCTGGAGCTTACACTATTTATCATCAGATGAGAGGTAAGTTACACCTTTGACAGGCTGCCAGTCAATCCCAGGGTCTCCAACAAAGTTATTTTGCAAAAACTAAAATACTATTATTTGTAATTTGATATTTCATGTTATAAAACTTGACTGCACTCAGGAGGGAACTTGGAAATGGTGTGGCTTTTGACAGTTCTTTAAATCACTACCTTTTAAATATCAGAACTCGTATAATGTTATAATGTTATGTAATCTGTACCTGACAACAACATACTGGATGTAACCATATAGGGTTAGAAAAATCCACGCATAGAGCATCAGACTGATGATACTGTTTTTCTATCATCCGTCATGCAAGATGTATTCTGAAGTGCTGTTTCATCGTCATTTATCTCATCCCCTCTAATGTGTAAAGGGTGGATAGATGTCATGCGGGCTCATTAGCAGGAATCCGTATAGTGATTTGGGCACAGCCTCGCTGCAGCTCTGATTTCCATCAAACATTTTTTTTTCTTTCTTCTTGTAGCACAACACCAGTGGTGCAAACAGTTCCATCAGCACCACTAGACACACTGAGACACATTTGGGCAGCTCACCCTGCAACCATGGTAACAGAAGAATTTTACTAGTTGGCAGCAGCCAATAGTGGGGCACTTCCCACTGAGCTTGGGCCAATAACAGAACAGCCTGCAGCCCAGCCCACCTAGAACTGACACTGAAGGACTCACAGATGTAATCTTGGCTAATGAAGTAGGAGAGTAAGTGTGTAGGTATGTGTGTGTGTGTGTGTGTGTGCGTGTGTGTGTGTGTGTGTGTGCGTGTGTGTGTGTGTGTGTGTCTGTCTCTAAGTGAGGCTGCAGTAAAACTTGAGAGGATTCCCTCTCATCAGGTTTTACCGCAACTCAGGGACACATCCTAGAGTAGTACTTAATCGCTACGAATTTCTAACATTCAGCTCAAACAGAGCAGCGAGCCTCTGCCTGTTATCTTGCTCTGTATCACACACTCGCACACTCACAAACACTGCAAATCTCAGCGTTCAGAAAGTTTGGTACGACATTAAAGTGAAAGAAGAAAACACATGCCACTGTCAGCTGTCAATAAAGTCATTTATTATTTCACACAATGGATAACATGAACAACTTCAACTGTAGTTCTTCTTAATAAGTGCTCAACGGTGCCAGCCAAAAGAAGGGTAGCAAAAAAATGAGCCTTTCTTCTTGGTGAAAGAAGAATTTAAAAAAAAACAACCTACAAGATCATGAAAGATAAAACATGACCAAAAGCATGCCAGCAGACATGGATATACATATATATAACATGTATATATGTGATTAAGACATATATCTGTATGCCGGCAGATGCAAATACAAAATATATGTAAACATTTACACATATATACTGTGAAGGATATATGCATATGCATGTGCATCTAGTATTTACTCTATATGTCAAATATTTGCAGTTTTTAATATTCATACAATGTACAAAAAATGCCTCATGAATTAAAAAATTCATTACAAAAAGAAACATATCAAACAATGTACAAGTCTTGCTTCAAATTCAAATTGAAATTCAACTTTCAGCTTCTCTAAAATATTTATGCATACAATCAAATTGAGCATGCAAATAAAGGAAACCCACTCTAGAAAAAGGTCGAAATACACTATGTATACAAACTAAAATATGCCCACACTGTTAGAAGAGCTCAGTTTGTGCTCTACAGAAGTACATTTATTGGTTTTCTCAATGCTTTATCTGCACTTTCAGCTTTGAACAATATAGCTTAGAATGGTAACATACGCTGTGGGGATGACTGCATGTACATTTATGAGGCTTTGCTTTATATGAATGGAGGTTAATCAAAATTTAGATGCTGGAATCTCCTATACTAGTTGCTCTTTTGAAGTGGTGGATATGAAGTAATTGCACAGTATATACACCACTGCCACTAATGTAAGATCAAACACTGCTGTGCTGCCTTTAGTACTACAGCCAAAGACAAGATCAAGGATCCTTACATCAGTGTTATGTGTTACCCACTGGTCCAGAATAGCTGCTTAATACATTACAACACTATGAACCCTATTCACAACCACATCCCCTCGGCAGTTCCTCCTTGTAGAGTGAAAGTTCTGGATTAGGACAATACTCGTCAGTATTAGAAGGCACCGGAGCATTGGCTGGTTGGAGAGACAGACAGGACATATATTACCTGGGGCCTTTAACTCTTAACATCAGATACTGCTGCCTAACCACAGCGTGAAGGAGTAAGTGGCCCACATTTCTAGATCTCATCTTCACCACAACAGACTGCAGACCCACCGAAAGTCATCGAACAAAGCAAAGTTAATCACACGAACGTAAGGACGAGAGTATTTTTAGCCGTTTCCTCTGAGAACGCTCCCTACACACAACCCTCCTGCTCACTCCTTTCGCTACGGCACCGCCCCAACTGGCTGCAGGGAAAAGGGGCTACTAGGGATTCTTATTTTTGGTTGAGTACATTACACTGGGAATTTAAGTGTTGTAAGGCAGATTGTTTCATTATTTTTTTTGTTATTCAATAAAGATGACTGTGGATGTATAATAGAGAATACTGAATATGAAAATACAAATCAGAAGAAGGTGGGAGGGTAAGGGAGAAGCTTCCCAAATCTTTCATAGTTTACCTTCTCAACTTCTTTTTACTTATTATGTGAATATTTTTGCATTTTAGGCCTGCAAGAAAGTTGGACATGGTCAATATAGGGCTTTTAATTATATTTTCAAAAAGTGAGGTAAGAAGTTGATTTGGTACAAAAGCAATAGCCACAAATATCGAGGAGCAAATGTCTCGAGGAGGAGAAAATGTTTATCCATATGACCAGCTTATTCCAATCTAGGGCCACTGGGAAAATAATCATTTAAATGTTTAAAAAATTCTTCCTCAAATAAAAATTGAACATTTTTTACACATTTTTCCCTCTATGCTGCATAATATCACCAAACTATTTATAAATCCAGAAAGATTTCAAGGCATTGACGGCCATTTCTAACTTTACTGTGTAAAAAAGAAACCCTCTATTAACCTCGCCTAGTGGTGGCAGTGACTTCTCGGGGCTTGGAGGCATCCAAGATAGATAACTGAAACAAATGATATGGTCAGAGCAACCAGGAACTTTGATCTTTTTTTAGATAAATGCATGCCATGTGCTCCAGAACATAGATCAAATGGGCCCATCTACTCAGTTATTGGAACAGGTTCACATGGTGGGCAAAGCTCATTTTCACTTTTGGGATGGCAGCATCAATGCAGGAGTGTACGATGACCTTTTGGAGCCAAATATGCCTACATCTTTTTTTGGAGCTAACAAGGCATAAATGGCTGCAGCTGCTGAAGGGTACGAGTGCCGGACATGCCCGCCTGCAGTGCTGATCTGTCTCCAACAGATAGTAAGTGGAGAATTATCTGAGAAAAAAGTGCAATGACTACAATCGCATTCTTTTGTACACCTTAAGACAAGGTTAAATAGGACAGAATAATATTGAAGACGCTTCAGAGCTTTCCTGTATTTCAAATGGAAGAGCTTCTTGCGTGTTCATATAGATCAATATTAAACAAAAGGTTGAAGTTTTACTGTCATTACTTTTTTACATTGCAGGCCTGAAATGTAAATATGGATGTAAATTTTTTCAAAAATGAAAGAAGGTGACACAGAAAATATAAAATTTTGCAATGAAGTATTGTCTTTACTAAATTTAACCAATGGTGTTTTCTAATTTTTGTCTAATTTGCGCGTTATTGTTGTAACTTCTTGGGTCTTGAGCAGTGTTGATGGACTTAGACGGTCTTGCTGTGGTTTTAGGAAACAGCTCCAGCTGAGCTGAGCCTCACCAGTATCTATTCAGGATGGACATAAAACTATTTACAACAAACACATCAATACTGTAGTTTTACATCTGTTTAAGGCTGTACTGCGTAGAGCGGCAGTAACTATAGTTTTCATGAAATGATAGTCACTTTCTGCACAACTTATTACAAATCATTACTGGTATTATTCACAATTCTTGTTACATGAATTCATTTCATTTAGTAAATAAGACCACTTATTTCTCTTTATCGAAGGGTGGACCCAGAAAAAGGACAATCCTTTACAGGTCATTGCCAGGTATGGCCTGATGCATAGCAATATACGAGAATGTGGTTTCCGTGACAAAAGCCTCTGTTCCTCCTTTTACTAGCTATAAATCAGTTATATTTTATAAATAACTTGATAAGTACTCAGGAGAGTTTGTGATCTTCAACTATATAACTAAGACAGTGACTACAATCAGTATCTCTGGATAGATGCACATCTGGTACAGTGGGGCCTTTCTGTTTGCACTGCTGCTGTCCAGCAGTATCTAGGTCAATACATGATGTGTATTTAATACAGTAAGGCCAGCCCCTCTAACTCTGCCGTGACAATGTGGGTCAGAAAACTCAGAGGAAGCTGGGAGACAGACAGAGGATGCTGACAACGGAGGCGATGAAGGGACACGGGCAGCGTCAGGGCTCCGATGACTAAGACACAGGTGTCATATGCACAATCATGGACATTTTGAGTCACTCCCTGGGGCAACGTTTTTCTACTTTTCAGGTCAAATGTAATCGGTGAGAGAAAGAAACATAAGGCACAAGTCGAACTGCTGCAACTGAGAATACCACCCCGTCCAAAGAAAACAGAATCTCCTCAAACAAGAGGTTGCAAGAGAAACACTGATCCATCGCTTGTACTCTTGAATACTTTTCCGAGAAAATTTCCACCAACTACCCAAAGTCACAGATACTGTAGATAGAGTTTAACAAAGGCTGGACATATTGACACGAAAATCCAAAATGGCTTCATTCTACAGTGCACATAGGAATGCTTTACATTGGTGCCAACATGGTGGAGAGTTTGTCAAACTCAGACTTTGATCACTTTGAAATAATACATCCTTACACTGAATACTGAGACTTTGGTTTCTAAATCTAAATACTGGATTCACTTTCCAAAAATATTTTCAAGGATATGCATTGAAAGATGGCGTTAAGCAGAAAGACGGGGGTTAATTTTTTCAAAAACACTGAATGCGAGCCCTCTGCTACTGAACTGTCCAATCAACATTCAGACTCAGGCTTCGTTTTTTTTTTTTACGCTTTTGGCTGCGTGGCCTGCATATATGAATTGATTAAAACAATGCATGTTCTCTGGAAAGGCTTCCCAAACCAGCAAAATGCCAAAACATAAGGCCAGAACAAGCATGTAAGTGCTGCATTTGATTGATGCAAGTGAATGGATTTTCATAGTGCATTAAACCAACTGGTCTACTAAAAAAAAACAAACACCTGACATCCTTACTGTATGCAACCCCCCCCACCACCCCCGCCCACGCATATAAACACAATAATGAGTGTATGAATGAATGTATGTGTGTTTTTTTTCTGTCTGAAAACAAACTTGTCTTGAGTCACACCCATGTCTGTTTTTGGTTATAAAACATTTTCATTGTCTATGGTACAACAATTCTATGCCAAATACTGTATGCCAGGACACATCTATGAGCTGGTTTCCCGTTGAACAAGGCAGGCAACAGTGGACTTTATTTCTATGTACAGTCTGGGACAGTCTCATCCACTATATTGCCTTTACGTCACTGCCCAGGAGAGGCCTGAGCAGGGAGGGAGAAATACATGACACAGGAGGGTAAAATCGAGGAAGCTCAAGACATGGGAGATACAAAACATCAGAAGGAGCAGATGAGGGCGAGAAAGGGAGAAGGAGTCGATGGTGTCAAGCTGGGAGGAGGAGCTGCCTGAAAGTATCTTTTACTTCTCAGTGAGGGCGAGAAATACGGGAAGGGTGGAGGTAAAAAAGCAAAAAGACTAAGGTGGCTTAATTGCTGATGTATTATCCCACATATCTTTGACAAGCTTCCTCTGAAAGGCAAAAATAAGCACAGCTGCACAGTTTTATATTAACCATATCCCCTCCCCTTGCTGGTAAATACATGGCTAAAGCCACATTCAGATACAGTATCATAAAGTACCATACACGTCACTGTATCAGATACATAAAGAATCACATAAAATCCTACACTATCATAAGTACCACACACTTTTTATAGCATCAGATTCAGTATCAAATAGTACCATATAGTGCCATTGTAAATGAAGGTCCGATGAATCTTTGAAAGGCCCACGTCTGGTTGGGTTTAGCAAGCTGAGGGAAGTGTTTTCTCCTCCCGCTTCACAGCTAACCCACTGAGTTCCTCGTGACAAAATGAGAGAGGAGAAGCGAGTCAAAGTGCACCAAAAAGTCCCAAAAATGAAGGGCACTGCATCTGATATGCTTGAAACAGCAGCGACTCCATGAACTGCTCTCTGCTCAGTTCTACAGCTGCAACACTCTGCAGCTCTACTGACCAGTCGGAGCCCATAACTCGTCCCTGCTGTGGGCCCTGCCTCTGCGTTTCCCCCCTTTAGCTGGTGGAGGAACAGACTGCGCTTGATGCACCACGGTCTCAATGGTTGCTGAGATGGAGTCGTGATTGGAGAACTCCAGAGGCTCTGGGGTCAAGCTCGATCTGCTGCTCTGCCTACCTGGAAGGTTATCACACCTTTCCAGGACAGGCATCCCCAGAGTTCTACCGTCTCCTCTTCTGCCGGCCAATATGTCCAAAGCCCCGATATCGGCCCAGTCTTCTTCCCGAACGCTGATCGGCTCTGGTTCCTCTAAGGGTTGTTTTCGGGGCCGTCCAGGCCGTCTTTTGATGACGTTATTTCCTGTTTTGGCTTGTCGCTGCAGGCGCTTGGCACGGAGGATCTTCTGCACATGATCAAAGTTCAAAGAGTGCATCCTCCTCACGTCCTTCTGGATCTGTTCCACCTCACGCCGTTTATACCTCCGCTTACTGGGAACACCTGGGAGGAGAAAAAAAATGACTGAGGTAAGATGTCTCAAGGTAAGTAAACAGCAAAGCAGTACCCATAAAAAAGGGAATTTTTATGTTAGAAGAAAGAGTAGTTAAGACATCATGCAATTTAGCCCATGGAGAGAATGTCTCCTTTTTTTTTTCCTTAAAGAGCTTCCTGCTAATTTTGAGATATTCATGTAAGCTTTTCAAAGCCCAGCTGAGCCAGGAGAGCAGATCCTATCCTGTAATTGTCTACTAGAGAGCAGAGAGGAGAGAAGAGGGGGAGATCCTATTCTGCTAGCAGGAAACCCACAGACATGTCTCCTTCAACCATTTAATATGTTGCCACACAATAAAAAGCCAGTGCATCTGGAGCCCAGGCTGCCAAAAAGTCAAACACACACACACGCACGCTAGCACAAACACGAATCCACAGTCTTATCCACAAAGTGACACGGACATCGACACACATATGCATACATGCACATGCCCAACATGCAGAAATAATGAATTCAGCAGTTCAGAATGGCTGAGCAGAGGAAACTGGAGCCATATTGTTTCCTCCACACTGATGAACTGGGCAGAATGCCCTCTACATGCTGTTCTATTCTTTCTCTTCTACCCCCTTTCCTCATTCCCTCTCCGCTCTTCATGGGCACCAATAAGACACTCTCTCATTTTCAATTAAAATAGTTACACTGCACCATTTCATTTCCGTTTTTATTTCAGAAACTGCTTCCTGATCGTGGCCTGGCTCTGTCATTCTTTTTTGTTTCCCCATCTCGTGCCCCCCCCCCACTCCTCCCTGTCTGGGCACAGTTCCCGGGGCTCAGAGTGAGCAACACCCAAAATGGAGGAAAAGCACAATCAGCCACTGGTCCCAAAGCAGTGCTGGAAGTGCAGCACGCTTGCTTTAGTCTCTTTTTCTTGGAGTTTTAATCTCGCTCCTGGATCTCCCTTTCGTCTTTTGCACATCAATCATGCTCTTACAGTTGACAGATTTGTGTGTTGCTCCAACACCTGATGACTGCAGTAGTCCTCTCTCATGATTGCAAAATAATAAACAACTGATGCACCATGCTGTCAGAAAAAGCCTTGTTTTCGGTTGCAGGAAATGTATGTAATCTCTCCACATTTCACACATAATTTATGTTAAAGCTTATTCAGATAAACTCAATGAGAAGGTGACTTTTTCACCAGCAGCCTGATCTTCATGCATTTATCCTATTCAATGGAAATGAGTAAAACCCTGCACCATATTACTTAAAGCTCAAGTAATATGGTACATTCTCATTTTGTGTCAAATTGATAGCTTATGTTGACTATAATATAAACAAAGTACCAACAGAGACCATTCACCCTATCTTTGCTGCAGGCTCTACTTTTCTCTTTAAAATACATCAGATGTTTAAATGTATTCAAGACAGGTGACATGCTCTGTAACAGTTTTTCCATTGTTTTTTCTTCTTTAGAAGCTACATGCAGTTTTGCCAGCATTAAAGTGTTATTGTGCTGACATATGTACAATCCAGGTTTCTACAACCAGGGATTCTTCTTTTATACTATATATTGGTATTTTTTTCTCCCACCCCTAATAGCTGCAGAATTGATTAGAGGCACAATGGCTGATTCTACAACCTCCTGATGACTGCTGCTACTCTGCTCAAGCTGATTTATAGTTGGTTCTCTTGTAGCTCCAGATCTTTTTTTCAGCTCTTTTGCATCTACTGTACAGCCACAATGCGGATGTGCAGGTAAACACAGACCACAGGTCCAAATATGAGAAAGTTCTGAAGTTTACAGATCATTTTATAACCATGTTCATATAGTTAGAGCGATTAGAAATTAGAAATATAGGCTATTCATTTCTCTTTAGTGGCCATAAAGGTAATTATGTTTCCAGTAAGTTACCTTGTGGCCATATTTTCAATCAGAATCTTATAAAAAAAAGTATTTTTATAGTTTTGATTCCACAATGACAAAATGAAACAATGTGAATCATCAGATTTTCAGGTGACGATATGTTGAGCTCACATTTGTTGCAGTGTCAAAACACATTGAAATCCATCACTCTGTTGTTGCTCAAGAATTCAGAGCAGGCAGTGAAATTAGTTAATGGAGAAAGCTCTAAGTAGCAGAGGTTTATGAGCTTCCCAGAAGTAAGCACACACACTCACACACATGTTACAAAGTAGCAGAAATTTATGAGCTCCATACACGGAACATAAAACTGGTGACCTTCAGCCGTGTGAGGGGCCATATAGCACTGAGGACCTGTTTCTCTGTGGAGTAGGAAGTTACGTCTGTACTGAGATTCATGTGAGTCTGTGTCGCTGCTGAGACCAGGTTTCTGACCAGATAAAGTCACCCTCACTGTTTGATGAATCTTTGTGTGTGCGTTTCAGTGAGTCACGTGACTTGTCCTCTTTGCTAGGCCTGATTTAGAAAGTTTTATATCTTTATTAATATCACTCAGGAGATTTCTGCTTTTTGCTCATTGTCTGTTTCACGAGCGCATGTTGTCCATATTTCCCTCTATTCCTGCTTTATTCTTTCATTTTTCTTTTTTATGGTCTTCAGGGGCGCTTTTTTTCTCTTCCACTTTTTCTCCATCAAACATTTTTAGGTACTTATTTTAAATCCCTGCAGACACATATTTCAGTTTTTTAATTAAAAAATGTACTTGACTTGATATAATGACATTATTGGCTTTGATTAAGTTGATGATGACATGCTAATAAGAAGGTACAGTGAGACTTGATTAGAGAAACAACAAAGATGTTTCTAAGGTAATAAAAATGTTGATTTACAAACTCCCAGTTGAAATAATATAGATTTTGCATCTGTGTCAGGTTGTGTGTGTGGACGTATCTATCATGCCTGCATGTGCAAGAGCGCACAACAAGCATTCGTATGCACACACGCCTGCGTTTTAATTGGACTAAAGCTGTGAAGCGAAGCAGTAAGTCATGCTAGAGGATGGGCAGGGGGATTGGGGAATAGAGAAGGTAATCGGGAAGCGAGGGGGTGGGGTGACAAGTGCAAAAAAGCAAAAAGGGAAAGTGGGAAAGAGAAATGAGGGGATATTCGTATGTGGATGTGAGAACGGTGTGACAAAGGTAAAGGAGGTAAACAAGACCAAAAACTGCAGCAGCAGCAGAAGGGATGGAAAAGCGAGGTAAAAGAAGAGCTATAACAATAATATGGATGTGCTGGGGTTGAAGGTGGGGAGGTGGTGGGGGGCGTATATGAGTCATCCGTCCTGGATCCCCTGGGGTGGGGGGGGGCTGTATTCTAACTGAGCCCCTGGCTTCTCCTCCCCACCACTGGACTAGGCCCCAGTCATTAAACCCCTGGCTGCCAGCCAGCTCTTTTAACACAGGCAAGGGCCTTTTACGGCATGTCTGTAGAAAATAAATCACACTGTGTGAATAATATATCTCCGGCAAAGGCATTGGCAGGAGAGAAGGAAGGGAGGGAGTGTGGGGAGAAAGGAGAGATTGGTGAATTATAGTCGTCTCCATCCATGCATTACGTTCTCTTTATCCCCAGCCAGATGTGCTCAAAGACAGCAGAATACAGAATGTACCAAATTACACATTACTCTGGTAGTAAGAATCTGGACTTAACCTACCTCTTTGTCTGCTCTAAGTCTGGCTAATGCTGTGTATAGCATAATCAGAAATGGGGATCTCTATACATCCCTATTAACTCTGACTAAACACTAAACAGCCAGCAGACAGTAGAAGTTTATTTTCATTAAGCTGAGGAGTAACATAACATTTCATAACCAGTTATTGTTGCAAATATTCTCCCAGCCTTATAAAGTTAAGATCAGATATTATGAATATGAATATCAGACCAAACAACCTACATAATGGGTAAAAGGGTCGGTTAGTGCAGCGACATGCACTGCTGAGTCAAGCTACAGTTAAAGTTCGACCTTGTCATTTCGTTTTTTAATTGGACAACTGTCCTTGTCCCAGGAATATAGGCCCAAGTGTATGTGTTTGTTTTTGTGTAAAAGGAATAAGAGTAAATGACAAAAGCATATCTGAGGCTACACTTTGTGAGAAATCTTTCAAGACATTCTGCTGCTTCTAAATTTCTCCATGGGAGATCATAGCAGAAGTAAG
This sequence comes from Craterocephalus amniculus, assembly GCA_036024015.1. Lineage (NCBI taxonomy): Eukaryota > Metazoa > Chordata > Actinopteri > Atheriniformes > Atherinidae > Craterocephalus > Craterocephalus amniculus. The sequence continues at coordinate 28,591 of JAVQJG010079074.1, read as the reverse complement.
CATCAATTAAATCCCAGTACTTCAAGTTACTTAAATGTGGATTTTGTCAAATGACAGTGGGGTTATAAAATCAGGGTTTTATCAGAGCAACAGACTAAAATCATTTCAAGTAACCACAAATTGATACATAATCTTAATGGGCTACTTTCCAGTGGCAGTATCAGATGCATTTATTCATCTGACAAAAGAAACGAAAAAAAACACATGAATGAAGGCCGCCTTACTGAAAACTGGGCTGTATTAACTTACACTGTAATGTTTTACAAATAGATGTGAAAAAATGCAACTCTAGTACATGTGCAGAGTGTCGGGGTCCATTTGATTCAAGTTGAATGCACACATGCAGGAGTGTTTTCATCTCAAGTTGCACCAGCTAGATTTGTTTGTGATCCTTTGAGAGCACTAATTTTGCACGATTCTGGTCAATATAGCATATTTGTAAAATAAAAAAAATAAAATAAGTCCCCCCCTGGTTTTGGTATCATTAACACAATAATTTGGTTATTGTTAGTGTCATGAAAACATTGATATACATTTTTCCCTTTAATCAATAATAAAGGAGGGGATGGATGTACATGAAGCAACCTTTTAGGTAAACTACCTGACTGAACATGTGGTAATTCAGGCAATTACAACAAAACCATACTATAAAATGTTATGTTCTGTAAGACAAAAAGGATGAACATGTAAGTTGTGTTTTACAAATGCACTTTATGTGTTTTATGTAAGGAGTTATGTAACATAATGGAAACACATTCAGCTTAAGCCGTGTATCAGGAGCTTACCACAACTGAGCCATAAATGGGTTTATTGAAAAGCATCAAGACGGTTTTCAACTATGAGTGAACTGGTTCCGTAAAGGAAAGGAAGCACAAGAGTAAAATGAAAAAACAATTCCTGTTTCCTAAGGAATAAACAGTTTGGTTAAAAACATCTTACAGTGGTCCTTACCAGTGAGGGATGGACTGGAGCACTTGTTCATCGGCTCTGGTTCCTGCCTGGCCATTTGGAATGACATTAAGCCCTGATCTCCAAACACAGCGAGTCTCGTCCGTCTGCTCCTCCCAACACACTCATCCTCTCGTGAACCCAAAAAGAGGTCAGTCGCTGACTCCAAACGCTGTGATTGGCTGTTGTAGCTGCTCATGAAGCTCTTTACGGGCTGTGCAGTCTGACAGGAGAGATACTGACTGTCAGCAAGAGAGCGTGCGGACAGCTGGTCCGACTCAAAAATCCCATGGCTGGATCCCAGGTTTGAATCTCTACTATTGCCCCTCTGCTTGTCCAGATGCTTTGAAGAACCCTGATTGGCTAAGTCCCTCCTCTCATTCAGCATGCTGAGGCGCACATTGGTCTTAGCACCGCTGAAAAGTCCGCCCAACTCCTGCCGGTCGCGGGGTGAGAGGAGGGGTTCGTCCTTGTGCTTATGCTTGTGCTTGTGCTTCCTCTTATGAAGACGGACTCCGGCGAGACCTCCTGCACTGCCGCTACTCAGGGATCCCAAACCCTCCCCTCTCACGGAGGGGCCCTGAAGTGAACCACTGGCGGTGCGAATCTTGGCCGCCGCCTGCAATTTCGAGTGACCACTAGAGTGGAAAGCCTTCGGAGGTGGGACAGCAGGTCTCATAAAGGGAGATGGAGGTGCATGTCCAAGCGAGTGGTGGGGCAGGTAAAATGGTGGAGTGGGAGGAAAGTAGCCCAGACTCAGAGGAGGCGCATAAGGCATCGCATACGGAGCTGCATAGTAATTTCCTCCTCCCAGCGGATAACCGTATCCTTGAACGAAAGGCAGTTTTGACGTGATTGGTTCGCTTGCTTTGGCTGGACGGCCGCGTCTCCTCTTGGCCTTCAGATCAGCACTCCTGCGGAGGTATGAGCTGGAGTCACAGGGGTAGGAGTCGTAGCTAACCGGATAATAATGATGGAAGTTGAGGCGGAAAATAGAAGGATAAGGTTGCTGGGGGTAGCAGGTGTATCGCCTGTGAGACACTCGTAGCTGCTGTAGCTTTAACACAACCTAGAGGGGAGTAGAAACAAGCAAATATTTAGCAAAACACACCCAAAACCAGCTATGCGTTCAATACAAAGATTAATCCAAAGGGTATCTAACCTCCTCCAGTTCAGAGAGAAAATGGAGATGATCACGGCTCTGTAGGCACTTCCTCTTTCTTCGGTGATGCTTTTGCTTCTTTTCCTGCTGCGACAGAAAGCTATCGACCGCCGTAACTTGCCGTTCGCAGCGCGTTCTGCTGCCTCTGTTGGTTGCGTCCACAGCCGCAGCCTCCGTGGACTCAAACCCACAGAGATCGAACGAGTACCTGCAAAACACAAGTTTCCGGTTGAAACTTTAGCAAATGTGTCAATCCATAGCCAAAGGAACTTCAACTGAGGGTGAAGAGTACTGCACCTGCGACGAGAGGCGTGCCCCTTCTCAGTCTGATCTGAAGTGCTGTTGTTGTCCGTCCCGATGCCACTGTCACTGGGAATAGTCTCCTCGCTGTGGGACTCGCTGATAGGAGACAGGGTCACCTCCTTCACTGAGGCCCCCTCTGACAGGTGGGAGGGCGAATTGGCCAGAAGGCGAGGAGGAGAAAGTTTCCAACCCCCTGAGAGAAAGCCCCTGCCCAGTGGTTTGGAAGGCAGGGCGGAGATGGGCTGCAAACTGGGCATGGAGGCATCTGATAGGCTGGCTCGGAGGGACGGAGCGCTGGAGCTGGGAGATGAGGCGATGGAAGGCACTGCGGGGTTCTCGTAGAGACTGGACATGGACACAGACATCGGTGGCTTGTCCCTGGTGGTTTTTGAAGGAACGGAGCCTTGGGTTTCTGCTCTGGGTTTCCGCCCCCTCTTCTTACCGATGTAGATGGTTCCTCTTTTGCTGACATTTATCTGTTTTCCCAGTCGGGCCTCGATGGTGGACGCCATGGCGCTCATCGCTGTTGTGACAGGAGTGGAGGATGACTTCAGACCCAGAGTGCCGTTCTGATTTGATCCGGAAAGGATCTCGTTCAGGATGCTCTGCATTTTCCCAAGCTTCACCTTACTCACTGGCCTGGAATAGCCCCTGCCCCGCTTTATTTTCAGACCGTTGCCATTGGACGTTGGGGAGGATATTTGCGCTAATGTGTTCAATGAGTGCATTTTTCTCCTACGGTTTAGCCCTGCAGGGTTTTCCTGCGCGAGCGGGCTCGGAGGTGAAGTGGAGGTGCCTTCGTGAATCGTCTCGACTGTTAGAAGCGGCTGTTTCTTGGGCCGTCCTCGCTTTCTCTTAATGGGAGCGTGGACTGTTAGGCTGTCAGTGTTGGTGTAGAGTGGACTAGAGGGGGTGATCGGGAAAGCAGAGGGTGGATCAGCGATGGTTGAGGGGCTGCCCAGGCTGTCTCTCTGTGGAGAAGTGAGACAGGCATGGCTTTTAGCTTTCAGGTAGGACCACCGGTCATTCGCCTTGGTGGGTCTGGAGCTAGCTGCAGAGCTGCTGCTGTGGCTAGGGCTCGGACTCAGGTCCACCCGGGGTCTGGGGCTTGGACTAGGGCTGATGTTAGCCCTAAATTTCGGGCTGGGGGCAGGGCTGATGCTACCCCTAGAGTTGGGGCTGGGGTTGGGGTTTGGACTGGGGAGTCTGCCGTTGGTGCTGAGACTGGGTTTGTTGACGTGATTGTAAACAGACTCTCTGAGTTTAAGGATATCTGCGCCACTCTTAGGACGACCCACGGGGTTCTTTTTCATTCTGCTCGCACTCACGTCTGACTCTTGGCCAGGACCGCTAATAAGTGTCTCTCCTCTTTCTGCCCTCTCTCCTTTTTCTCTCTTTTCACCTTTATCTGCTCTCTCTGGTTTTTCTGCCCTCTCTCCGCTGCCGTTGGCCTGACTGCTGAGATGGAAATCTTTCCTGTGAGTTTCTATCTTGTGTGCTAGTTTGGGTTCTGGGGGCCCATTCGTTGGCTTCTCTTTCGCATCTAGAGTCTGTAGAGTCTCTGATTGGTCCACTACAGAAAACGGCTCGTCAAAAGAAGGCCTCCTCCGTCGCTTTCTTCCTTTTCCTTCCTCTACCAGCATGGGCATCCCTCTCTCCTCTTCATCTTCTCTCCTCCCGGAGGTTGTTTGCTCTTTTTCCTCCTTTCTCCTCTCCTCTCTCTCTTCGTGGAACCACTCAGCCATCTCCTCTTGCCTGTACTTCTGCCTCTCCTCGGCGCTACTTGGGCTCTCCGATCCTTCTTCTGGCTGCCTTCCCCAATGCGTATCAGCACTGTGGGGATTACAGAGCATCCTCTGGGAGTCCTTCCTGCCGTACTTCCTCTTGATGTTCCCGAAGAGGTGCTCACTGACCTCTTGCAAACCCTTTCCCCTGGGGAGATGTATAAAGAGAGATTACTACAATGAATAGAGTGGAAGCAGAAAGAATTTCTTTTGCCTTTTACTAATACCACACAAAGCGTGTCACTACTATTTGTAGAATACAGTATTAACAGTAGGCTGTACCTGCTCAGGGAGGTGAGGTTGAGAATACTGGCATCTGTAACCACTGGCAGCTGCAGATCTGGAGTCGGGGATCTCTGGGGCGAGGGACTTTGCGTCGCTGTTCGTGAGAAAGGTTGAGTTGGACAGAGCAAAGTACCTCTGCCTGCTCCTGCCAAGTCTCTGGTTGGCTCAGAGTCTGCAGGCCGGGCCGGGGATGAAGACGTTTCTGTAGATTGGATCCAATCCGGACTGATTTGGTGTTGGTGCTCATGAATGTGCTGAAATTTCTGTGTGAGGGTGTGTTGTGTTTTCTGCGTGTGTGAGAGCGAGTGTGCAGGATGTAGGGAGCTGCGGAGCTGGTGTTTGGGCAGAGTGTGATCTCCCAGCAGTTGCAGAAGTCCTCCCTCTCTCTGTTCTGGCATTCGGAATTGGCGCTCGTATGTCTGGGGACGACAGACAAGAGAATCATAGGCTGGTTACTACACAGAGACTGCAATCGGGTGGTGGCTTTATATAGCAGCAGGGTAAGACAAATTATATGATAATGACAGCGTGATCAGAAAACTATGACTTCTCTGTTTCCTGTTTTCATTGAATTTGAAAGATTTGACAGAGATAATACAAATGTAGCACAACAGCCGGTTTTGCAAACATTTTCATTTTGTCAGCACTTATTGAATCAGCTGAATTGTTGTGCTCCAATATGATATTCATCTCTATTCACAGTAGAACTGAAGGCTTTAATACATCTTTTGTGCATGAGCAAACAGTGTGCAACAAAACAAAAGGCTTGTTTACAGAGCAATTAAATTCCTGTGGCAAGGATGTTGCATGCTGTGAGAACGGGGGGGGGGGTCTGAATGCACACAGTATTATGCACTGTAGCTTAACTAAGCCACGTCCCTGCCCTAGATCCAGAATTATTTGCTACACATTATCTTTATATACATACATACTAATGAATGAACTTCTTTTTTTTTCAGTGAGGAGCCATAAATGTAAAGTCAGCCTTTACTCAGGACCCAGTTTACGGTTGTCTATGCATAACTGAATTTGCAAGAACTTGATAAACCGTATTAGGCAAGAAAAAACACTGATTAATGGATCACTGCTGCATAATCAGTGTACTGCTGGAAGATGAGAAATAGAGCAGCGGATGGCCTTTGTGGTTTAGCCTGTTATTAACAGACTCAGTGTGACGCAACAAGACACTGTTCTGCTGCGCTGCAGGGAGATGTAACCTAACCACAGGCCTGCCTCTCAGCATGTACACACAGGCGTGCAACAGCACACACAGACTCACTCACATTTGTAAACAGTTGATGTACACGTTTCAAAGTCCTGGCATCGTGCACACAAGTGCAAAATGCCAACGCTCCAGCAGATGCTCTACATATGCTATAAATACACACTCATTCACACAGAAATGGAATTTATAATGTTGTCTTAGGACATTGTATACAGCTGCATACTTTTAAAAAAAAAAGACTCATTCTACCTTCATCGCCTCAAACCCTTCACCATCACTTTTTCTACCATCTACTGTTGGATATAAAGTAGTTCAAGTTGTTTATTAGCCAGATGCAAACTGCACGAACTCACAAGTGCAAAAGGCTGCATGAACACAGAGAAGCCCAACAACGCAGTAAAAAACACAAACTGTACACACACAGGCAAAGACTGAGACGTATAAATGATTAACAAAGGCAGACAATGCATGTATTCTCTCATTTATATCCCAAACAAAAGGCTGTGCTGTTCTCAGTTCTGAGGTGTGTGTGCACGTGTACGTGGTGACACCAGAGAAAGAGACACCATGAGTCCACAGAGGGATAAGATGACAGACATCCGATACACACTTGCTTTCTCATTTAACCCGTCATAGAATACCTGCTGTTTCGGGTTAAAGGAGGGCACAGAAGACGGAGACAGACAGGAAGATCGGTGATGTTTAAAATGAGACACACAGACGTGCACACACACACAACTATAAAACGCATCCTCCCTACTGACCACAGAGCAACCACAGACAGATAATAAAGAGGGGGGGCATGGACACCTTCCCCACTAGAGATAGCAAAGTAAAAGGAAAGAAAAAGAAAAAAAACAGAAAATACTGCCCCCACTCTCTCTCTCTCTTTTGCGGCTAACGCTGGGTTATATTGGCACCGGTTCAGCTTTTTGTTCTTAGTTTCCTCCCTACTACAGCCCTCTCCCCCCATCACCCCTCCTCCATGCCTCACTCTGAGGCATTTCCAGGGAAAATGTACGCACTGTCTGAGACTCACACAAGCAAACATAAACAGAGGTCAGAAAGACCGAGCAACACACGTCTGCGTATTCGACAACATGGTGCAGGAAAGTGCTGAAAAAAAAACTCAGGGCTGTCCCAGCCACATGAAAAGTTAAGAGCTTTTCATGTGGTACTCGCCTAAACATTTCAGAACTCATCATTAATAAGTTTACACAGTAAGATAAGAGCCACAGGAAAAGCACAACCTGCACAAGCTGGATTGGTTCTGCTGTCTTTTCTTGTGACCGGGCCATCGTCCTCACGTGTTACTGCAGGCCTACAGCAGGGGGCAGCGGTCAGAGCACAAGCACAAGCATGGACTCTGACCTTAATAGGCCTCACAGGCACAAGACCTGCAAGACTTTACCCTTTCCCACAAATTCTCATCTACAATCCCCAACCAACCAAACAGAAGAAGATAAAGATCAATAACTCATGTTTAGTCCTCATATGATCTCACATACCAGCTGGAGTTGTAGCTTAACATCTAGATGTCTAAGATTCCTTCTTCTGGGTCAGTAACACTGAACCAACCTGGGATTCAGGCAAACAAAAGCCCAACACCTGACTGCAGGCAGACATGGACCTATGCATTCCTCTCCAGCAGTGATGTAACCGTCCTATAAGGCCGGAGCGCAGCAGCAGAGGAGGTCACGGATAATAGGCGACTAAAAGCTGCAAACACCCAACGGAAAGGCACTTTGGGAATGACTCAGCGTATATTTACTAACAAAATATGTGTGTGTGTGTGTGTGTGTGTTTTAAACCATCGCACTCAGCTGTACGGGGAGGTCTAGATGTGAAACCTCGCATTCTTCTATGCTCCAGTTTGAAGGAACTTCGTCCTCGTGCGCACACGCAGACCTGAGCGCCCCTGCTGCACCGTGACTCTGGGAAAAAGAACACCCTAGCCAGGCAGGCACACCCAGATCTCACAGCCCGCCACACACACACACACACCATATAGCCCGAGCGAGCGTATACACAAACTCCATGCCTAGACGCACACAAGCACGCTGCCCTTCAAATAGTTTTTCGCAGCCTTTTATTTGGCCGCGCGCCCGGTGGTTAGAGTGTTTCATTTTTCCCTGTGTATGGAACTGGGCAGCTGTCCAGACAGACACACAAAGAGAAAGAGAGGGAGAGAAAGGGGAGGGAGGAGGAAGAGAGAGGGGGGTGGGGGGGTTAGTAAAAGAATGAGAGCTGCAGAAAAGGGAGGGAAGAAGAGGAACAGCAGAAAAACAAGGAGAGAGGTGCCTGGACTCGTTTACGGCTGCTTCTCTCTGAGACCTTATGATTGATGCGATCCTGTCTTTTTCCCTCGCTCTCACCTTGTCACACACACTCTCTTAGGTTTGACACCATGTGATACCCCCCCCCCACCTCCCCCCAATGACCACCTCTGCCCTTCTGGACTTGTGCACACCACCACCACCGCCCCACCCCTCCTCAGCTCCTCATCCTTTTCTTCTTCTTTCCTTTTTTTCTGGACCTGACCCATTCTCCTCCTGTGGGAACAACCACACTCGACCCCCCGCACCACCCCTCCATGCCCGCTTCTCTCTAGCTCCATTCTGAGCGCTGCTTCCCTGTGATCTGTGTTTCTGACAGCTCCACACACACACGCACGCACACACACACACACACACACACACAGCTCCTCTGCAAACAAACCCCATGAATACTAACTGGGCTTTGTATCCACAGCACTTAAAAGCGGGTAGGAAGAGGCGGGCGGGGGGGAGCACAGAGAAAAGGAGGGAAAAGCCATGGAGGAGAAAAGAGGAGCCGTGGCACTGTGTTGATCTTGTGGCCACTCTCACAGACCCTCACCCCCCTCCCCCCTTTCACCCCCCCCCTTCATCCCTGCTTCTCGTTCCCTCGTTCTTCCCACCAGTTCTCCTGGGAATAAAGACTTCCATTCATGCGCCTGAGGAGACCCACAGCAGGAGAGAGAAAAGAGGGAGGAGAAAGGGGTGGAAAGAGGAGGGGTGGTTCAAGGTGGGACAGTTTGTGGATGACTAGGATCAGACCCAGACCCAGTGCCTTAAACTGTGTGTGCGTGCGTGTGTGTGTACTGTAAGTCTGTTTTCTCCCTCGGCTGCAGTGCTATCTCAAATCTTGTGGCATGTGCGCCAGACAAAGCAGCTTCTGGGAATGTTGGGTGGGAAAGTTTGGAAGCTGGGCACCGTTCTAAACTTACACTCCTGCACTTGTTCTGTGATTCACAACAAGCGTAACATAGAGGCCACCTGGAGGAGGAGAAAAGGTGATTGAGCCTCCTACATGCTATCGTGCACCGCTCCTTTTGGGGCAATGTTCGAACTAAAGTGCATGCAGTCTTTCGATGACTGTAGCGCGGGAGGCTGACTCAAAGCACAGCAGTGGGTCTGAAGTAAAATACCCTCAATACATCCACAGCAGTAAGCTGTGGAGAGCTCCTAAAAATAGCAGCAAAACACCAAAGAATCTCCGTGTTTCACTCTCCTCAGACACGCTCAGAAGTTGATGACTCAATTTGAACCAAAGGCTCTGATTGGCTGAACCGAAGCATATCATTATGGTGCAATTGGAGATTTTCACCCGCCCGGTAATGGCAGACATTTTTACATACTACACAAAGTATACATCTAATCCCCGCTATTAGCATTAATGTGTACACAGGCATGTGTGAGTCCTGCCAGCGATTAATGCAAAGAGCCGCATCAGAGTTGTTTCACAGCCATTATTAGAGCCATTATGTAGCGATTGTTCCTTTTGTGTGCTTCCAGTGTTACACATGTCAGTCAGCTCACATGCTAAAACGATGACACACACAACAACAAGGCTTCACTATCATGACAAGTCAATTTATTGCAACCGTAGTTGCATCTATTGGTGCAAGGAAACTAAACACCAACACAGAGGCAATAAGAAGAAAAGCCTATCGGACGTTTGTTACGTACTCTGTGCACCATGTGACCCAATCACAGCACATCTGCACAACAGGAAACAATTAACAGCAAATGAGCTGCTCTAAGGGATGACTTCCTGTGTGGAATGATGGGTAATTCAAGACAGAAGCTGTGCAGAGATTAAATACTTCCTCTTTGTGGTCTGTAACAGCAACACTCCACTTTAGTTATTCACAAATAACACCATCTACCTATCTATAGATATTCATCTATCTATCTATCTCTATATATATCTAAATATATACGTACATAAAATCTGGTGACTTATTATATATAAAATTGGTGTAATATTTGTGTTTTTGCTGAACACTCCACTCATTTCCCTCACCATGCATGCATGCATGTAATGCATCAAATCTAAGTTGCAGCTTCAATGGAGCTCTGTTTGCTATTACATCTAAACAGCCCTTCATGTCAAATTTTGATATTCTAATGCCAAAAGATTACAAACTGAGGAATGTGAATGGTTAAAACATTATTGGACTGTGCTGTAAGGACAAAAAAAATTTACTTGGGCATTTGGACATTGTGACACTTTATAGCCTATAGGAATAAATCAGTGTTGGAAATAACCATTATTCAACACTGTTGGAGAACTAAAGTGTTTTCCAACAAGCGATGCTTGGAAACATCTCTCAGTGGAAGCATTGCAGCATCTTGAAGAATGACGCCAGTCTCCCATGCTCTCCAATTATAAAACTCGTGAAGGGACAGTTTCATTGCTTCAGCCTCCAGGTTTCTGTGAATAACTCGAGTCCTCATATGATCTCAGGCTTGGAAGAGATGGGAGGTGAGAGAAAGTTGGAGGTGAGAGAAAGTTGGAGTAACAGGGACAATGAGAAAAGTGAGACACAATAGTCTTAACCAATCAGACAGCCTGCCTGCCCTCAGGCCCCCCTTTTTTTTTTTACCAACAATAATGCCTTTGTATGAGGCTGTACTCTACTCGTGTGTTCAGAGACACACACACACCAAAGCTCAGCATCCTACACTTTCCGAGAGTCACAAAGAAACCTGGGTGCAGGGGCAGCATGGCTCTGTCTTTTCCTCGACAGAATTGCATCAAGGCATACAAAACTTGGCAAGAATCTGAGTGTGTGTGTTTTAACTAACAACCTGGCTTTGTGTGCATTGGAGTGAGTTTCTTTGCAGGCCTGGGCACATGACTGCAGCTGCCCCCTCGCTCCCTCGTCTAAACCAGCACCGCTCCTTGCTGTGGGTGAGAGGTCACACGGAGTGGCATTCCTCTCGGTCTGAGAGCGAACAAGCTTTACACCGATCAGAGGGAGAGGGAGAGGCTGAGGCTGAGAGGCGCAGAAAACTCAAGGAGTCAAAACCGCCACAGAGCAGGACAGGTAAAAGATGCAGATTGCTGGACATTCGCAAGTGTGTGTTGTTGCACGGATGTGCATGTGTCTGTGTGTGGTGAAATGAGCCAGTAAACAAAAAGCCCTTGTGGCTTCTTCCTTGCTTCATAAACAGAGCTGTTTGTTTAGTCTGAGCTGCCCCGAGGGACAGACAGACAGACAGAAGGACAGGCAGACACATTTGTATCATTTATTCATGTTGGTATCCATACTTAAGAGACAGCAAGTGTAAATAAACAGCCGAACTACAGATTATTTTACAGAGCCCGGGGCAAAGGAATGAAGAGCAGCAAAGAGCAGAGCTGGATGAAAAATGCGTTTCTGAACGGACTTGTTTGGATTTTTTAAAAATTATTAGTGCAATCATATGTTTTTAGTTTTAAAACATTTTGAAATTGCTGTAAAGATTAAACTGTTTAAACATTATAAAACTGTATTATTAAACCAAGAAAAATAGAGTCTCAACAATCCTATACATTCAAAAACATCCCAAAGCATCTTTTTCTGTTTTCCAGCTTATCTGCAGTCTTAAAATAATTGAATTTTATCAACTCGATTTATCCAGTAGTCAACCGATAAGACACTTTATCAAAGACGGGCCACTATCACATCAGTTCCCAGGATTCCTTGTGATTATGATTCCTAGTCATGTTCTCCAGGCAGAGCTACAGCACTGGCTCTCAAAACATCCATGAGAGCTCCAGAACAATCTGCATCCACTGCAGCCGCTTTAAAAGTAGACATGTTTCTGCCATAATGATGGACTGATGGATTGATCCACCACTACTTGTTTTTGTCCTGGAGTTGTCTCCAACAACACGTGCTTTTGGTTGTAAGGGCACGTTCCCTAAAGACCAAATGACGTTGAATGAGTGAATGCAGTTTGTTTTTCCTGGCCAGCAACATGTTCACAAAAATACTTGGATTTTTTCACTACACTTCAACGATGATCGTTTTACAAATGAGGCCCTCTACAACGCTGGCTTTGCAGGGAGGGTGAAACTAAGAGACGTTTCCAACACCTTAGGGACATGAGTTTGAACCTCAAGTAGTAATTAAAACTATGTCAGATGATGTGAGCATATCTTAAAGACACTCTGTAACTTTTCAATTTTAAAACTCCACTTTTCAGACTTGTTTGATGGCACGATGATATCTACTGTGTGCATTTCTAGAGCCATCAGGGTCCAGCACTGTCCCGAGACTGAGTATCTGCACTAAACTATGCATCCTGGATGCTTTGTGGCGTTGCAGATGAATTTAGCTTTGTGCATGTGGTTGTTTTGAACGTGCACTGTGCCTTATTCAGCTAAGAAATAAGAGATTATCAGAGGAAGAGATAAAACAAAAGAGAGATAAGACAAGAGTCAAGATAAAAGGTCTTTTACTGGCTGCAGAGAGCTCACAGTGCAGGTAGGAAGCTAGATAGATGAGCCATCGATATGAGGCAAATGTTCTGTGGTGCGTCTTTAAGGAAAGCTCTGTGATAATTCTTTAAGGAAAGCTCTGTGATAATTCACCTGTTCACTGGGCAGCTGAAAATATCTGCCTCTTCAACTGCTCAGAAACATAGTTACTCATACAACAACCATTGTCTGTTCTACTTATTGAAGTGGCTCCTTCCTATCGAAAAAACTAATCAAATAAAATGAGACTTTTTGATGCATAATTTCATTTGTTTACTGCTTGGGATAGGAATTAGTGTTGTCTTTGGCAGAATTTTTTAGTTTTGTTTGTTTTGTTTATTTTTTACAATGGACAAAAAGAATTGTTCCAAAGAGCATCAGAAGTGCTTTTGTCATAAAACATCATTCCAAAGGTCACAAAACAACCATAAAATTTCCCTTTTAGTTTTTCTTTTTTCACTGCTAGTGAGGTTATCGAAATGACTCTTCCAGCATACTGTTTGGAAGATATTCAACAACAGAAGTTTAAGCTAGGGTTAGAATGTGAGGGAAAGATACCCTGCAAGATATCTAAAGTGCTTCAAGCTCACCAGGAACAATCTGGACCACTGGTTTCGGCCTGTACCATACACTGCACTAATCCTAGTAAGGCTCCATGTAAATAAAGAAGACAGAGCCAGTATTTTTTAAAGAGAAGCACAAAAGAGCAGGAGTACTGTTTATAAAAGTCTTTATAGCTTAGATGAATTCTTATTGGGGCTTTTAATGAACTGTGGAAGCCAATGTAGAGCTCTTTGAGAATGCAGGACATTCATTTTTTTTACAGATGACAACACTAAAACTAAGGACAGTGTGCAGTCTCTAATACTGGATGTTTTTGCTGTCTCAAAAAAAAAAGATTAAATGAAATATTAAAGGATTGAAAGTAAAATATGGGCCGATAATAAAATCTGAGGTAAAGCTCTTGGGTATTTCAGCAGGACAACAACATAAAGCAAACATTTAATAGCACATAAGAATGGCTGAACGACAAAAAGCTCTAAATGGACCAGTGATCAGTCTAAATCTAAATCCTATTTAAAACTACTGGAAAGAGCTGAAATCTGCCATCGCTAAAAAGCCTCATGCAAACTTTAAAGAGACTGAATGATGCCATTTTTTATCTTCTATAAATTAGATACTGAAGATGTTATCATTTTGACCAGTACCACATTTTGGACTACTGGACACTGCCATGTCTTTTTCTTTCAGACACACAAAAATACACCCACACCCGCACAAAGTGAGGCGTGTTCCAGACAGCTGATGGGGCCATCAGATTTCACTGACAAACGCACTTAGTGAGACATAGTGAAAGTCAATACTCTGCTCCTGCTTCTCCTTTTCTCTGACTCCACAACCCTCTGCCCTCTGTTCCAGCTGAACCTCTTACAACCACAGAATACACTGCTCCTCGCATACTCACTGTCTAACCACAGAGACATGATGGAGATAACGCAGTCACCAGAGGCACGCTGATAAAGATACTGTGACTCAACATCAAACGTGAATCCAGAGGATTTCAAACATGGCGGCCCTCCAGATCATCCCACAGTGAAGTGCGTCAAGTCAACTGCTGCCCAAAATCCTAAATTCAAGGCTGCTGCCTGGTGTCTATAGAGTTATTTCATTGTACAGCTTTATGTTCCCATATCTTTCACTTCGTTTATCCATTTCAGGACATTGTGTGAAAATATATACACATTTAAAGGAGCAGTACCCGATACTAAGTCCTGGCCATTTTAGTTAGCGAAAGCGGCAAGTTTTTAGCTTTGGCGTGATGCTCTTTCTCGGCCAATGGGGTTAACTTCCATAACTTTCAGATTCCCTAGGGGAATCTCTTTCCGGCTGATCGGAATCAATGAGTCGTTCATTTTTATGGACTTACCCCTGTTACAGCGTAATATAGAAAACCATTTTTCTTGGAAAGATTAGAATAATATTAGGTATAGTTCCTATAGCTCCTATAGGTCTTATCATCTGTAAGCCATCTCAAACTTCATGACCTCCCTAGATAAAACTGAACCAAAAACAGTACAACATGTTCATTGCAAACTGTCTCCTGACTGAGTCCTTGGCATTTATTGAAATGCAAGTGCCTCGGGTCTTTGCGAAACTGCACCTTAAACTAGACGTGCTATTGTAGTGGCCCTGCATCTGCCTGCAGAGGAACAGCAACCCGCTGGGACTGGACACAATGGTGAATGAATAGGGCTTGACCTTTGGGACGGATTGAGAAGATGGTATGTGTGTGTCTGATTGAGAAATTAGCTACAGTTCCAACCAAATGGTCAACACAAGCGCACGCACGCACACGCATACACCAAATCCAGCCCTGAGGGTAAGAAAGCAAAGGCCAGACTCCAGTTGTCTCAACCCTGACCCGCTCGCACAAACAAACAATACGGCAGACTCGCGAATGCAGACACTGAGGCTTGCACAACTGCATTTCAGCCATCACCTCAGCTTTTGAATGTCCGGCAGGGGGTCAAAGTTCACCTCTTCTTCTTCTGCCGCCCTCCAGCTTTCCATTGTGTGTCAGTGTGTGTCCGTGTGTGTGTGCATGTACATGTGCTCACTAGGAGTGACCTTGCAGAGTCATTCATTGTAGATACGCTGCAGCAAAGTGCTGTACTGCAGAGGTGATGAGTGAAGTCCCACAAAATGTGTTATTATTTTCAGTCTCTAGAGGCGCGATCGATTTACACCCACCTCGCTTTTAGGGAACCAACGTTAGCAAGTTATAATCTAACACATTACATTTCAGCCACAAGACTTGGTATAAGATTAGATGTAGGTTTGGTTTGGGCAAGTAGGGTGCAACTCCATCCAGATGGAAATATGACTCCTGTGTGTTTGGCAGGTGAAAGACATGTGAACAGATTGTGTTTTGACTGGACTTTCTTAAGATCTCAGAGATAGCGAAGAGCAGATCAGAGCCAAGATGCTAAGAGGCGCCTACGTGTGTGTGTGTGTGTGTGTCAGTGTGTGTTTGTGTGTCTAGTGTGCGTGGGGGTCAGACACAGATGGACAGCTGGTGTTTCCGTGGTGCTAAATCACTCACCCCTCCCCAGCTCGCATGCACACAAACACATTCACATGTCCCATCCCCCCATCTACGAGTGGGAAACGCCCCTTAAAGCATTTCGGTTCATATTCTCTAAAGGGCTGCACACCGAGGGCACACCAGCAGACACCAAAATGAAAGTCTGGTTTTTCTAATCACTATGACAGACACCAGAAATGGTCTAATATGACAGTTTGGTCAGGCCGTATCAGAGGGGATCATTTCATATTCATACATATTCATAAATCAGTCAGGGATTGCTCTCTGTGCGTAAGCATGATGCATCACACACAAAATGACACACATGCTCCTGTTTTATGAGCTCATCAAGTCCCTTAGGTCACCAACCGCCATCTCCGAAAGGTAAAAAAAAAAAAGAAAAAGCTCACATCAAAAGGCCTTCCATTTCATACGCATACATCTGCACATACTGCGTGCACACACACTTGGCGTGGTGACTGTGGAAACGTTAATTTCTCTGTGAATGCACTTGACTAACAAATAATAATCCCAAACACTGCTGGGAGACCACCAAGCAACAACACACACACACACACACACACACACATAGCCAGGAGGACCACCAAGCAGAAGGGCTGTCAAGACAAGATAAGTGTGTATCTAGCGTCAGGCTTTTGGATGCATCCGCTAATACACACACACATATGAAGACACACACGCGCATAGAGCAACAACAACATCACACAGCCTGGCCTGGACTCCTGGAAAAGCTCTGGCTTATCTCTCCCCACAGATAGTGAAATGGATTAAGAGCCACATTTGGCACGTCCAGGGAACTGGACAGATAACCAGTAAAACTCTCTCTCTAACTGCAATCACCATCCGACATGATTTGTGTGTGTTTTTTGTATGAGTGTGAGTGGCATACAAAGGGGGCACTTTAGTTAGCGCATGCTCGGCCGTGTGACGGCATCGGCCCAATGACTGCGGGTCTATCTGCTCGTGTCCGTGAGGACATGCATGTCTGGAGGAGTGATGCAGCAGTTGACCTGCGATCCAGTCCATTAAAACGCAGACATTCATCTTCCACACACACACACACACGCAGCATGCCGAGACAAAGAGATGTGTGTGAGAGGACGTTCAGCATGTGTGTGATGTCAGCTTGAGACAGAACAGGGGAGCCCATCATATCCTGTTAATGTGCGTGTGTGAGTCTGTCCTCTGACACCACACACTTGCTCGTGACTCCCCCTGTTATAAATGCCTGCTATGGAGATGATAAAAGAGTGAGATTCCCTCTTAGACAAGGAAATTACACCTTTTATCCCACTCCTTTCTCTTCTTCTTTCCAAATAATTCACAACTGGCTATGTAATAACTGCTCAAAAAAACTCCCTTAATGCTGGAAGTAAATAGAAAAGCATTTTGTGTCGATGCTGACCAGTATAAAATCACATGAGTCTTGCTTCTGAGTCTATGAAATGTGCATTGCATAGGATTGGGAATCACTGGTTTGATCATTATATGATATTATATTGATACTGTGATACAGCGATTCAATGTTTGCCGATATCTCAAATTCAGTCACGATATGATTTCGATTGGATCTGATCTAGAATCCACCAATCGATATGAAACGATCTAAAGCAATATCATGAGTGATTGATCGCCTAGATCCTCATTTAACCTTCCTTTATTCCTGCGCCCCGACATCACCATTCAGTTTAAAAGTAAATATTTCAAAATAAAAGTGTGTTTGATAACTGGTTACTTTATTGATTTTTGGGCGATGTTAGGATATTGGATCAATATCATTGACTCACTGACCATATGATCCATGTATGGATGTAGATCGTTGTATTGTCCCAGTCCTAATGTGGAATAATCCATGCCAGGAGCACTATGTGGCACATCAATTTGACACAGACTCAGATAGCAGCGCGTGATGTAAATGCGGTGTATTGTGCTGGCAAACAAAGTGGGATTTTATGTTTACATGCGTTTCTTAGATAATGCGAGCACCTACTATAGTCCACCATCACCGACAAATAAGTAAATTGCAAGCAATTACATAACCCTGTATTTACATTATCCTACATTCTGCAGCTATGCGATATAAGAACAGAGGACAAGAGTAGATTCACAAGAGTGTGACAGGGAAAAAAACACCATTTCCACATCTTTGTACATGTTTGCCTTCTTATCGTCTGCCTGTCTCTCCCTTCTCTGTCTATTAGAGTCAAATCTCCCTCCTAATGGGTTTCTATTGTATCCTGCCTCTCCCCCCTCCTCTTTTCACCACACCACCACACGCACATACACACTCCCTCTGAGGGGGCCCCTTAACCAGGCTCTCCATATGCCTGACCCCCACCTCCTTTCTCTTCCTCCTTTCCACAACCCCCTTCTCCTTTCCCCTTCTCTTGCTCATACTCTGGCTTCTGCTCTGCTGCCCCACGCTGCCATCTGCTTCGAGACAAGAGAGGCCGAGAGGGGAAGAAAAGGAGCGATGAAAAAAGGGCGAGTGGAAAGAGGAAGACTCGGGGGGAAGAAAAGATGGCACGGACAAGTGTGGAAAGACGGACAGATAAAAAGATAAAGAGGGGATGGCGGGAAAAAGAGTAGATGTGGACACAATAAAGCAGCGAGTTGAGAGGCTGTCCATCTGCTCCCCACCTCCCCTCCCGACACAGCCTCACATCCACCACAAAGAGAGTATTTAACCTCAACACACACACAGGAACGCAGAGAGAGAGAGAGAGAGAGAGAGAGAGGGAGACAGCCCAGCCTCTCTCTTTAACCCGTTCTTCTCCAGTGATCCTGCCTGTATGACACCCTTGGGGTGGCAGGTGATGGGTGGTTGGAGGGAAAGGATGTCGGGGGTGGAGGGAGGGTGTATTGGGGGTGATTGAGGGACAGAGCAGAAGGGATGAGGGGCTGAAACCGATCTGAACCAACATCGACACATTCTCCACTCCGCCATCCACCGCAAGTCTCAACAGACACCAGCTTACCGCCCTGTCACTATGACAACCTCTGTCAATCATCATCAAGCAGCGGGCTTCCCAATTAGGCGCTGATGGCAGCAGCTTAGGAACGGCTTCCCAAAACAGAAGATAGTTGGGCTCGGCCCACTCCGCTAACCAATGGATAACGCTGAACATTTTCTGTGGTAAACACGTTATTTTCAGGCCTTATTTACACGACGATGCCGGCAGTTTCACACAGTCTGCTTCGTGGCGAGTGTTCACATCCTGCAGATAACTACCTGCCATTCTGCCTGGAGATTGAGCTTAATTACGCTAGCTGCAAAGCAACAGCGACAAATTTGCTTTCCAAGCAAATTTTCCTATTGTTATAAAGATGTTGTGCGCATATAATATAAAGCTCCACCGATCAATTTAACATCTACAATCAGACACAAACAAATGCAATTATTCTGTAACTTAGAAGCTATAAATGATGAATAACACAGGAAGAAGTGAAAAAATTAATGAGTAGTACAAACGTGTTGTTGTTTTCAATATTTCTTACCTCTACCACTGTTTTCTTCACTGGCTTAATGGTCAGCCTGAAGCCTCTGATTGAAAGAATATTCTATTTCTCTTTGAGAAAATAGGAAAATATATAATATGCATAAAAAAGGATTGTTTTCATGTGCAGAATCTGCCACACGCAAATTTCTCTCAGTCCCAAACAATTTGACCAGCATCCCACAATTATCATCAGGCCTCTGGGTCACACTGACCCAGATCGTACAATGAATCTGATTAAGCTGATGATTGGTAAAAACAACAACCGAGGGGCCGATCACTTCACAGCGCCCTTAGAGTTGATTGGAAACCACGAGAGCGTAAAAACGACACAGCAAAACGCAGCTCAGCACCACGCAGACAACATGACGCCTTCGGTCCTGCTGGGTCTGTCCGGCTCAGTGCCGCTGAAATGACTGTCAGGTTTGGACACACACACCGCTGTGTGGGTCAACACACGCGCAAACACCAGATTCCCCCAAGGACCTGTACGTACACAGTGTCACACACTCCCAAAACCAGCGTAGTGAGTGAAGGGTGATGGAGGCGGAGGGCGAAAGCTGCGGTCCACAAAGGCAGATTTCATTAAAGGAGAGGAGGAGAGGAAAGGCGAGATGAGGAGAGGGGGAAAGGAAAGGTCTCTGTGTGTATGACCACAAATGGAGAGGGCAGACACCAGCTGTCACTTGCTTGTGTCAGCCCTATTCTCAGCTGCGTGTGTGTGTGTTGTGTGTATCAGTGTGTGATCTCAGTTCGAGTGGTTTCAATTACAGAGCAAACTTTGACTCTTTCTAACCAAACCGGGGAAGGAAGGAGAGATGGACGGAAGCAGATTTTCACTCAAACTGTGAGAAAGTGGCTTACATCACATCTAATTACACTCATTCTAAATGCACAGGAGTAAGCAAAGATTGTGTCTTACCCTTTTTCTGGGGGGTCCTCGTTCCTCGTCCTTCGGGCCCCGCCCTGCTCCCGCTCCGCCTCCCGTTCTCCCCTGCCGTCCCCCTTTGCCCTCTCCAATCGGAGGTCTTATGGTCATCCTGATCTCCGGTGGGCAAATATAGTTCTCAAGACTCTTGGGGGGCTTCTTAGTGCGCTTGGTGGTCTGTATCTTCAACTTTAGACTTCCTTCCTGGAAACTTGCTTCCTTGATGGAAAACTCCTGCTCCTCCATAAGCCCCTCCCCCGGCTCCTCTAAGCCCTCCCCCTCACTGACGCCACCGTTAATCACATCATCAGCACGCACCAACCCAATGCCACCTGCTCCTAGCTGCTCCTCTTCATTCGGCCCCACCCTACCTCCCTGTAGGTCCGCCTCTTTGGGTCGGGCTAAGCCAACCAGATCCCTTGGCTCCATCCACGCTCCCGCCAGAGCCAATCAGGATCGGGGGGGAAGCTGTGTCAGCCAGCCAATGGGAAAAACAGAGGGCAGTGGTCCCGTGGACTTGTTGGGTGTGTATTCAGCTACTGGGGTTGTGTTTGTTGTCCCACAGGAACACAGTGAAGCCAGGGACAGTCTGCGGACAGAGCAGGTGAAGAACATGGTTACAGAATGAAACAGTCATCCTACCAGTGCTGCTTCCAGTACTACCACTCAGCAAAACATCAGTCTGTGCACCAAAAGTAAAGGGAAACACACAGGATGCTCACAGAGTTGCAGAGGCATGCTGCCTGGCTCCCATTCTACCTTGTAAATTTACTTTCAATTTCCATTATCACTTCCCATCTCTCTCCCTGTTTCCCTCTCTCTCTCCCATCCATGCAGAGGTGGTCAATATATCAAGATTTTCAGATATATCGAGTTTTTGTTGCGCAAGACATAGAGCAAGGGAATATTGTTTATATGGAGTTACCCTGTTTTGAGTTAAAAATATCTCTTTTTTAGCTTTTCTCACAAAAGTTTTTTTTTAAATCATTTTAAAGGAGCTATAATAATATTATTTAAATTGTTCTAAGAAAAATGGTTTCTGCACGGTATATTATGTGGTAAAAGGGGTAAGTCCATTGAAATGAATGACTCATTGATTGCGCATATGTAAGAGTCCAGGACATTTTTGTTAGCGGTAGCGGCTAATTTTTAGCTTTGGTGTGACGCTCTTTCTCTGCCAATGGGGTTAACTCCCGTAACTTCCGGATTCCGATCAGCCAACAAGAGCATTCCCCTAGGGGATCCGGAAGTTACGGAAGTTAACCCCATTGGCGGAGAAAGAGATCGTCACACCAAAGCTAAAAATTAGCCGCTATCGCTAACTAAAATGTTCTGGACTCGTACATATGCGTAATCTATGAGTCATTAACTTTTATTTACTTAAAAGGGGTAAATCCGACTTCCCCCTTTTACCACATAATATACCGTGTAGAAACCATTTTTCTTAGAAAGATTAAAATAATATCAGGTATCCTTTAATACACATCTACTTTTTAGTCAAATATTCTAATACACATGTGCTTCTTATCCTTAATAAAAGTGCATTTAGCACTCAAGGCTGTAAACTTAATTTATTTCTTTACTTGACCAAAAAATATCAAATTGAGAAATATCGTATATCGTGACTAAGGAAAAAAAATGATTGAGATGTGAAATTTGGTTCATATTGCCCAGCCCTACATCCACGCTTGCTCCATCTTAACAGCAGCTCTGCAGCAGAGTCATGAAAAGCACCACAGTGATCAGTGCAAAATAAGACATTCTTCCTCTCTGCTCTAAAACCAGGCTGAAGTTAGCCTGACGACTTAGAGATGTCAAAATTATTTATTTTCACGATTAATTGCAGTAGTAGAAGCTTCAATTAATAATCGTAAAGCTTCCTAAATATCATTATTTAATAATGTAAATAAATTTTGATTGTAATCAATGAAATTCGAAAGCTCAAATTAATTTTTATCTTTTCATATCCACATATTCATTCATACAATGCTGTAGATTTTAAAAAAATGTTATTATAACCAGAGCAGAGGGGATTTTTACTCAATTCCAGTGGAAATTTGAATCGTAGTTTTGTTTATTTTGTTGCCATAGATTGTTTTCTTGACATCAGTACACAAATAAAACTTAGCAGGAAAGGAGTTTTCATGTTATTTTATACATTTTCAGCGTTGTGAAATTAAAATATAATAATCGTGATAATCGTAAAATCGTGATTATTTCTCAAACAACACTCGTACCTAGAAAATCTATAATCGTGACATCCCTACTGAGGACACAAAACTAAACAAGAAATAAAAAATAGCAAAGCTGACTTCCGTCTTTTTATTTTCTTATTTTCACCAGTGCAGGGAAGGAGGGAGGGAATCATGCGGGGGGCGAAAGGAATCTAAATTCTTTCCACAGATGTGGTTTACGAGCTGGTCTGGAAAAACCAGCGTCTGAACTGTTTTACACACGCGTGCGGCAGCATTGCTACACACATGCATTAAGTAAAAATTTTTAAAAACTCATGCACGTAAATACACAACTAAATGACAATGTTTCTGTCACGGAGGAGGCTACACTTCTGCAAC
The DNA here is from genome assembly GCA_036024015.1 of Craterocephalus amniculus. Lineage (NCBI taxonomy): Eukaryota > Metazoa > Chordata > Actinopteri > Atheriniformes > Atherinidae > Craterocephalus > Craterocephalus amniculus. The sequence goes on along the minus strand of JAVQJG010079074.1, from coordinate 6,009 downwards.
CCCGCTGCTATTTAGAGAAGGAACTGTGTCGCCATTCCTCGCAGGATTCCAGTTCTCTGTTTGGTATCGTTTGCACATGTTCATCCTCACTTTCACATATACGCACATGTGCACAAGCCAGCTCACACACATGGGTATAAACAGAAAGCAAGCAAAACAAACACTGGACTACACTTCTCACTGCAGCTCCAGGGAATCCCATCAGTCAATATGACAAGAGGCATGACTGAGCTGGAAGTGGGGAATGCTGTCTCACACGCTGAGCTTAGTTTGACACCATTTACACCAATGTGAACCCAGACCGGATCGCTATCTGTGAACATGACTCAAGTAGGAGTTTGCAGCCGTGCTGCAGATATACGAAGACCTCAGTATGTACAGCAAACAATAAAAACTGCATACATCCATAATCCAGCGCTTTTGCACCCTCTGACATAGTTGCTGTTGGTATTTTGTATTACCTGCATGTGTGCTCTCAGTTTGCCCTCCTGTACCAGCCACTGCTACTGTACACACAGCTGATCCCCGTCACAATACCCAAAGGCCTCACAGCACACGCTTTCAGTGTGATTGAAAAATCATAATCCACAGTGGTATTTCCACAAACTGGCCGGTGTAAGCCTGCTAACGAACAGCATCCAACCCTGTGATCAAAGCCAGTAGCCGGTCATTTCATATCTGCGTAGCCCTGTTTAGATAAAACAAAATGGGATTTTTCAGTACCCTTGTACAAGTTTTCCATTCTGAAAGCATTTTTGGGATTTGTTGATAGTGATGAATTGTTAATGAAGACAAGTATGAGTATGAGAAATGATAAAGACCTGACAATTGAAAACACCACAGGGTAATTAGGAGAGATTATGAAATCTTTCAACAGCTCGTAATCTTATCAAGAAGATTCAAAAACAGGATGTGATATGCTACCTTGAAATGAGAGGTGTCTGAAGGTTTGTTCTGACTTTGAAAAAAGTCTAAAGAGATTCTCTCTGACCTCGAGCAAGCTGGAGTGCTGGTTTCAGTTGCTGCTATAAAAGGAACCAAGTGTAGGGCCCAATGGTAAAGAGCATGAGGTCTGCAAAAAGCTGGAAAAGTTTGCCTGTTAGCTGATGACATAATAAAGCCCACAGCATTAGCTGCACTGGTAGCCCTACCTTTTGTATTTTGGTTGCACCAACAAAAAATTAAGTGCACTCCAACTTTCCCAGTATTGCTCTCAACAGCTCATTTTACTTATTGTCCTTTGAACATTACACAGAGATATTGTTGATTCAAGTTATTTTAGGCAATAATGAGGTTTAGAAAAATGTTTGTTTTTATTTGAAGCATGAATGTTAAGCCGGAAAAAAAAATCATTTGTTCTGGAAAAGGTCTAGCGTCACTGAACTGAGTGAAACTAACGATTTCAAACATTGAAATGGCCCATGAGGTTGTGCTGCTTCTGACAATTTTTCGTCTTTCTGCCATTCTGTTTTTTGTTTTAAATACACTTTATATTGTCTGGGGGGATTTTGATCTTGTTTTCAATACAGCAGCAAGTTACAGAAGACGTCATTTCGGGTTCCATTTTCTCTAGAACGGGTTTATCCAGGGTTATTTCATTTAAAACTACGCAGTCTGATGTTATTGATATGGCATGACAGCAAGCCCTAGCTCTCTGTGTCGCTCCAAGTTCCAGCCTGATGCCACAACTGCGGTGCATCTCTTGCTTAAGATAATTTGAATTTTGAGATTCTCTGTACTTTAAACTCTGATCTAATTGGTACTTTTCAGAAATCCTCCAAGATTTTTCAACTTAACTGCCAACTTACTTAATGAAAAAACATACCAAACTCTCATCGTCCATCTACTGCTATTTTCTTTTCTGGTTGATCCCCAGAGTGAAAGTGCAAAGCTTTTTGGAAGTCTGAAATCTCAGTCTCCTTTATTTATGTCTCCCACCGAACAGCCATCAAATCAGACTCTGTACACTGTCTAACCACACAATGGCGAGAGCTAAATCAATCAGTAACGCTTATGCATAAATAAAGCAGGCGAGTGTTTGGTTTGATGGATTAGTGATCTCAGGAAAAAAAAAGAATAGAAACCACCAGCTTCCAGGAAGTTGGGGGGGAAGTACTGTATGTGGTTAAATTTCTACAGGGAAGAAATGAAGGAAATTAAAGCTAAACCTGGTTCCAGCCTGTTCTCGCCCAGTGCCCACATGACCCTCCTTGGTCCTCCAGGAGTCTCTCAGTCTCTCATGCCAGTGTGGTGACTCGTCCGAATGGCATGTGTGAAAGCCACCTTAGCTTTCGCGCATACCGCACATAGCATGTGACTCGGGACAATGACAGGAAAAAGAGACAGCTGGCAAACGCAACGTGACACACATCATCAAAGAAACGTACAACTTCGCAGAAACACACCCCATTGTGCGATACTCTTAGTAGCATCCCTTCCTAACTGAGGCCCGGTATGACAGTAGAGCGGCTTTGTGCGTAAGTTCGGCCCTCGTTCGGAGCTGTTAGTGCTTTAACTACTTTGCTGGGTTGTGACTATTCCTCCTCCCTCCTAGAACTGTTACTGGCAGGCTGAGAGTTTATGTAAGGCTGACCCCTCCTTGGGCCTCCCTCACTTACTTAGCCTGAGCCTCACTGTCTCCCCTCTCTCTCTCTTATACACACAAACACACACATACACACCTCAACTAGCTTCAGACAGCAGGCTGATTGTGAGAGGCCAGACTCGCTGCATAAATAGCTTTATTATGTTCTCAAAACTGCCAGCACTAACCAGCTTCCCTCTCAAATAGCATAAGCTGAGAAAGGCTGCGAGTGAGATGGGCTCGCAACATTTCGCCTTACCGACAATTATAAGAAAGCATGGGTAATGGAGTACAGATGGGCAGCAGAGAGATGGTTGATGATGCACACGCACAGACAAAAATGTGGAAGAAAGTGTGTGTGGACGAGGAACATGGAGAGACAGGGGGGGAGAGAGGGATGGCAGCAGAAACACAACCTTTTAAGGCTGCATACCCAGCAGCTCAGGGCCTGAGGTGGACTCACAAATAGCTCATGCACACATGCAGGCAGATGCACGCACACATTTTCAGATTCAAAAGCACATAAAAAATTGGCCTCTTCTTTTTGTGATGTCAGGATAGTAAAGACAGCAAAGCCTGTGACTTTATTTCTTGTATTCCAGCCCTCTAGCAGTCACATAAAACAATGTTCTCTCCAGTTTGGAGGCTAATCAAAAGGCATCGGCCCAGGACTTTTAATTCTCACCAGTCAAGTCAGGATGAATTTAAGAAAAAAAAGGGATTTTTCTCTCTTCTCTTCTATGTTTATCGCACAAGCATGTGCTCAGCTATAGGGCACCTAGAAGGACGATCATCAAACACCATGTGCCGGGCCAGCGTAATTGAAATTAATGGCCTTAAAGCTGTTCCACGCGGGAGCACGCACACACATCCTCTGGACCAGCCATATGCCAGGTAGCACTAAAACCATCCTCACCTAACTAGCCGCCCTGGCCGATGAATGTTAAACCACTTTAACTGCAGCAGAATCCACAAAATGGCTGTCAGCAAAAAGAAGAAAAAAACACCTCCCCTACTCCCCAACTGTCTTCCTCCTTCCCCTCACCCCCACCCCACACCTCTGTTCTCTCTCTCTTTCTCTCTCTCTCTTCTCTCCGTGCTACCACTTTCCTCTCCCCTCCACCTTGCAGCCCCCTCTCCCTCTTTCTGCCTGCTCTGCCAAAAGGTGCTCCAGTGCTGATATTCTGTTAAGACAGCTTGCCAACAGTCAGATTTGTCCTTGGATGCCGTTCATATTCCCTCACCCCCCCACCACCACCCCTCTCTCTCTTTGTGATCCTATTTTGACCCAAGGTATCCAGCTCAGAAGGGGGATACACCTAATCGATTTTTCATGCTTTAATTTAAAGGTGGCAGGGGCATCTCGTTACCTAACAGAGAGCAGAATGGCCAGCTTTCTACTTTAACGCCACAAAATTGTTTCCAGGTTTGAGGCAATCTGAAACTGCTAACAAGACAAGATCGATGAAGCGCCTCTATAATCCATCCCTCAGCCTCATCTCTTTTCCACCTGGTCCCAAACAAACCCCTCTCCTCCTGCGCCCTTCATCACCCCCGTACTCGTTTCTACAACATCACACCCACATATCCCAGAGACCTGACCATATTTCCACACTTTCCTCAGGCTTGTGTGTGTTTATCTTCAGGTTCTGTGGCGGCGGCCGAGGTTTCTGGGAGCTGCTGATAGCACTTTCGCCTTCCTCAGCAAGATCATCACAACTTGGCCGCACTTTATCTGACACCTTGTGTGAAACCAATCAGCTATTGATAAACACAAACCTGAGCGGGGTAGCACTTTCATCATGCCCACCACGCATGCTAAGCGGAAGCCACATGTGTACACTCGCATCTCGGCACTGATGCTATGGTGGGACTGGTGGAGAGTTTGCAGAGTTAAAAATAAAGGAAACACACTGTGCAATTTGGTCTTTTCTTGTGACATCATCAGCCTCTTTTATGCCATTACAAGAAGAAGAAAAAAAACATTAAAACCAAAAGCATGCATAAATTACAACCTGATGCAACATGGGCAGCCTGGAGAAGTGACAACCATCTGCTTGCCCGCATGTCACAGGTTGTGGTGTTATGTGATGCACTATCAAAGATGTCAAGGTGCAGGAGCATCCCACACCCCCAAAGGAAAAAAAATAAAGCAAAAAGCAGTGATTATGTTGGTCCTTGGTCAGAGGAGGACGCTTCAGCCTGAACCAATCAGCAGTGTGAGCTTAGAATAACACAGATATTACACAGTAACAGCGACCAGCGCGCGCTTTATTTGTGGCGTCTACGTGCCTCAATCTGCGCGTTTGTGGTGTGAGTATGATAACGCGTGCGAGTCCCCCCCACCCCCACCCGTCCTCTCCTCTTCAATCCTCCCCTCCCTTTTGGCATGTGACTACAAGCAATTTCACGTACTTGATTTATGGAGCAACAATGGCACAGTAAAAAAAAAAAAAAAAGGTAAGAAGGTGGCATGTAAACAGCCCACATGAAAAGCAGACAGAGCAGCTTCTAACCTCAACACAGACGCGAACACGTTTACAAGGAGAGGTGTGTTCAGGTGTGGAATGTGGCCGGTCGACCGGGGCTACTTACCCATGTCTAATGTTGTCACACAGTCGGCTCTAACGTGTGAATATTTCATCAAGATCATTTACAATCCATTTAGCCTAGACACGTTTTACACGGCGACGGAAGGGATGACAGCCTCCTGGGGAGCTGTCAAACGGTGCTGGAATATATATTTCTCTCTCTCTCTCTCTCTCTTTTTTGACAGAAAACCCCGGGGAAAATGGCGTCAACAGTGCTTTGGGGGTGGAAAGAAATAGGATTTGCGGTCAATCTGATGGCAGAATCAAGGTAGCCACACAGGAGCAAAAATTAAAAAAAAATCCAGTTGGAAACTTGCCGGTGGTCCACTTCCTCGCAGAAAAAAGACGTTCAGAGGCTCGGGCGGCTGGAGAGGCGTTGCGCAGAGCCGCGGCGGCGCACGGTGCGTGTCCGAAGCCTTGCGGGATCGTTGCTTCACTCGGGGAGCTGCACGGCGCTGAGATCCCTCGCAAATCCGCTACTCGGCTGTAGGGGAGGAGGAGGGGGGAGCAGGACTAATACTGCAGTCAAAACAAGAAGCCCGCATCCGACTACAAGCCCACATCCAGCGGGGGAGATTTCCTGGACAGGAGCGGAGGAGACCGTGGAGCCGCTGGTCCGGGTCGCTTCTGGTCGCCGCCTGCGCAAGGTTAGGGGTTTTTCTCTGTGCGTGCCTCGCTCTTTCTCTCTGCTTTTCCGAACGGTGAATGTCAGGTCCCGAAGCCTGGTGTCTGGTAATGATCTCACACAGCAGACTGAAAGCTCTGGCCAAGCTGAGCACATCAGCGGAGACCAGAGGAGGAGTGATATCGCCTCCATCTGGCAGCAAGAAGCTC
>JAVQJG010079059.1:0-11527 GCA_036024015.1 Craterocephalus amniculus | reverse complement strand
AGTAGGAAATCCGACTTCAGGGGGGCGTTCCAGTTGAATTTCCGACTCGGAAGTCGGAAATTCCGAGTTCCGAGTTCAAATGGAACGCAGCATTAGTCTTTGTTTCAAACAGACCAACTAAATCCCTCCTCTTCTTCAGCCTCTTTGATGTTGCTGAATACATAACCAGAGAAAAAAGAAATACCGTCAATTCAGCTGCACGATAACTTAGACTTTAGACTTAAGACTTAAGATTTCCCATTTCAGGTTTCCATAGCTACATGTGACTTAATTTCTGTGCTGTAGCAATGGGATGATGGATGTCATGGCGATGGTGTTAGTTGCATTTCTGACTTTTGGAGTTAACTATGCGTCAGTAATGCCTGCAAACTGAGTTGTCCAGACCTGTGTTAAGGTACAAAGTTTCACCCCAGTAAGTGTGTTTATTATCTACATTAATTCCAAATGTGCAAGATCTGAGGAATTATACTTAGCGTATTTCACTCCATATTATTACCCATATCAGTATACTATGTGATAACAATCTCTCTCTGATTAACCAGAAGTATTTTTTGATCATTTCTACCAGAAAAATTGTAGTCCCTTTGTACTTTGCAATCAACATCTTTGCAGAAGTGTGTCAGTGTGGGTGGGCTGTGAGGAAAATCTTTTTGAAGAAAAATCCAAAGCCGCTGGCTATTGCAATACTTTAGACTTTCTGTAAACTTGTAGAATCATCTCAATGGAGTAAACCTCCAACAGTTGACATGATTATAACCTGTCCATAGCTGTGAATGTGCTACCACATTCTTACACTCTACTCCTTACACACAAAACCTCAATCTGGAAGCATTTAGATGCTTTGTTTTACTGAAAACAGCTACACCATGAGTGAAATATTTCAACTGAACCATCTGTGCAACCTTTGGAGTAACATGTAACCATCCAGATAGCAGACATGTTTGGGCCGAATCCTGACTACTTTTGGCCCTTATGGCTCAGTAACCGTCCTGGCAAGCCTAACTTGGATTATGGATAAGTCTCCTGTGGGCCACCTGTGGTCCAGGTGTCAATTATTGGCCTGGGACAGAAGTGGTCCTAATACAGGAAGCCACCCTTATGGATATTTCCTTTTGGGCCACATGTGGTAGTCATGTGCCATGATGAGTCCATCATGAGTTTTGGCAACTAAAATCACAGCCAAAGCCGCAAGTCATCAAATTTAGGCCAAACATTGTTTGCTATCCGGGTGGCATAATGCAGTGCAGTGCAATGGAATGTAACCAATAGTTGTCATTGATATATTTTCATTTAAATGATTACATTTTATAATTATCTTTTAAAGTCTTTTATAACTAAGGTATAGGGAACTTACTGTAGTTCCTTGGCTCGGTTATCAGAGAAGCAAACCCTCCAGCTGTACTGATGATATTTTCTGCCTGCTCCCTGGAAATGAGACTTGTCAAACAGATTCAGGAGAAGCACTGCAGATTCCATCCTGGCATGAAACCAGATTTTTTACCCTTACAGGTTTGCTCAGGGCGTTTGAACATCCTGACTGCATGTGCTTTGTGGACTTGGACAAGGCTTACAACAATGTCCCCTAGGAAACCCTCTGATGGAAACTCTTGATTTACCAATTGGCCAATGTTCCAGCCCTTGTTTAAGGTTAAATATCTGGGCATGAAAAGAATAGATCACAAATCCATCTGCAATAATCTTTGCAATGTTGTTTGGGGCTAAAAGCATGGCATATCCATCAGCTGTGACTTTACATAGAGAAATGCTTGGTTATTGTCTGGGTCTTATAGCATTTATTTGATATGTTAAAGAACTTAAGATTAAGGTGTCCCGTGAAAGTCAATATCTGTATGGTTCAGAGTGAGAGGGGAAAAGGTTTGCTTACTCATTTAAGGTGCACAGTTTCTGAGCTTTTGATATCAGTATTTTCACCTGATGGAGGGATGGTGATGTGAGACAGAATGAAAATGGGGCGCGTCTCAAACACCAGGCCTTGACTGTCATCCTTGCGTTTCTGCACTACAGTTTCAGACTACAGAGAGACGCATTTAAAAGCTCCTTTATTGATTCTGGCAAAAGTCCTCACAAGTGGGTGGATGTGTTTTTTGTGTGTGTGTGTGTGCACATGTATATGTGTTGTTGTGTGCTTCTGTGTGGGTCACAGGCTGGAGTTGCAGGGCTACAGCTTATGCAGCGTGTGCACAAACCACTGAGAAAAAATCCCACCAGCGAATCCTCCCGCACACATAGAACTTCTAACACACGCAAAAAAAAGTCAAACTAAAAAAAATAGATCTGGCATCCCCTCAAACGCACAGTCAAGCATACAGTATAGGTCAGAGCACTGACATATGCCCCAGCACTTCACACAGTAGCATGCACTCCTGAATACTTAACACCCTGTTCCAAGTTTGAATATAATACATCGAAGCACACACACATGCAGGTACAGTACAAAACACCCCACTGATACTCCCAAAACACTCATATTCCAAACACTCCTCTTGTAACTGCAACACAACACTCCTCGTAAACACTTCCATTCAACAACATGATACTGTGATACTCTTAGAAAGAGAGGGAAAGAAAAAGGGAGAAAGTGAAAGAGGGAGGGAGAGAAGGAGAGAAATACGGCGTCGATTGACTCTCACTGTAATAGTGAGCCAGATGAGAAAATATAGAACACTGTGAATCAATGCGTCATTCCAGAGCGCTTTAACACACACACACACACATGCACGCACATAAACACACAATGTTTTCAACCTGAGGGCAAAGAAACTACAGAAAAGACAGGACAGCAAATGAATAGCAGGAGAGAGGAAAGTGGAAGGAGTGCATGACGGCAGACTGGAGAGAGTGGGTGGATGGAGGGAGTGGGAGGAGAGGTATAGTCGAGGTGCCTCGATACCGACTGATTTGTGTCTGTTTCTTTTTTCAACCCCCCCTTCTGTCAGTTGAGATAATGCCAGGGCAAGAAATCCATGGCATTGATTGTATCCTGCGACCCAGTTTCATGGCAGCTTTTTCTCAATAAGTCACCCTCATTGGTCAATAACTGCCAGGCTCCCCAGGTAAAGTGGGTGAAGAGGTGTTTGGACGGGGGTGGAGAGGAATTAGGCTGAGCTCAGTTATGATTTGTTTCCTCCAGTGTGCACAAGTCCGCTTGTTCAGTCTTTTCTTGTAGATTTTGGATTAGTGGTGTTATGTTCAGTAAGCATAGCCTCACGTCGACATGACTAATGCCACCGACTGCAGAGCTAAAACATCCCCTCCTTCTCCGGAAGCCATCACCTCATCAACTATCCTAATCGCCCCTATCGAAAAGAAAACCATTTGCCACATAACGCGCTCCACTTAATCAATACACAGTCATTGACAGAATACCAGAGTGAAGCACAAGCAAGTTTTAGCTAAAACAGCTCCAGCTTTTAAAATCAATAAGCGCATTCATACAACAAAGACAAAGATTTTTCTAAGCTCATAAACCAGAGGAGTTACTTATTAGAAAAAGCAGTATGGGTTGGACGTGAGGTGAGGAGAAAAAGGACTAAAATGAGCAGATTATGGGTCCAAACCAAAGCAGAGCTGCCACGTGAGCGAGTTTGAAGGCTGAGTCTGGCAGGTCATGAGGCTGCTTTTCAAAATTCAAATGAGTTTCCAACAGAGGACAGAAAGGCAAAGAGACTTCCTGAAAATGCGATTGTAATAATTTCCTTGCTTTGACAATGATAGATTATGAAATGACCAAACTATATTTGATAATAAACAACATGTGGTGCCACATGCATAGATTTGTCCGATTCTGTTCTGGGGCTTTTGGGGGTTTAGACCAGGCCCTTCAGGGACAGACGACGTAACTTTCCAACCTTAAAACTCAGTTTTCCTGACTCGTTTGACAGCACCGTGACATTTATTATGTTCATTTCTGGAGCTGTCCCAAAGCTGAGAAACTGCACTTTACAACATTTGCTTGCAGCTGAGCTTCGCTTTATGCACTGTGTCACACACTAGCAAGCAGATTTCAACATGGCAGCCGGATTGAACGTGCGCCCCGGCTGATTCAGCAAAGGAAGACATTATCAGAGGAAGAGAGAAAAATAAAGGGAGAAAGGGGCAGAGCAGGAGATAAGACAAGAGTCAACATCAGACTAGCTTTTACTGTCTGGAGAGCTTACCGTACAGGTAGGATGCAAGATGGATGCCCAATTAGCCATCGATAGGGGACACGTCTTTGAGAAAATCTGCTAAAGTTTTGTAGTGCATCTTTAATGATAAAATTAATAACAATAATAGCAGTTAAATAGATTTATATAGCACATCTCTGCTGATGGCACTTACAGCACTTACAGTGAATCCATTATTCATCCACTCTTCATTCATACTTGGCGCTGTTAAGCTACATGTGTGGCCACAGCTGGCCAGGGTTAGACTGATGGACATGTGGCAACTAATCTGCACCGACATCCTCTCTGACCCCCACCAAACATTCATACTCGTCCATACTCCGGCAATGACGACACTACAGCAGATACACTGAGATGCTAGATATGCTACTGAGAAATGGCCCTTTTGTTCTTGCAACATTTAGATAATTTTGTACATGGAGCTAAAGTCTTTAAAATGAAGTCTTAAATGGAAGAGCAGCATCAGATATGAACTGAAAAGGTAGCTGTTTCCAGGTTTTGACTGGAGGCTGATGGAGCAACAGATTAATGCCTCTGGTTTTGGTTTGATTGATTAACTGATTGATTTCTGTCATGAACAACAGTGTCTAGTCCATACAAGCTCAAGCTGTCAGTACTGTTTAATCCAAGCCAACGTAAGCGCTTGTCGGGTTGTCAAACAACATCTGAAAACCATTGTGTTATGTATCCACAGCAACAAAAATGACAGGCCTAAATGCACATCCAGTTCATAAAATAGTTGGGAAAGTGTTTAGAGCTAAGTTTCTATCCTTAGTGCATGTTGTTTTTATTTTAGGTCACATAAATTCTAATATCCTACCCCATCTACTCTCTCTCCATGAGAGCACACCATCATATGCAGCAATTCTAAAATGCTATAAACACTTTTCCTCTCAACAAATTGAATAGTGCATCATAATAACTATCTCTTCATGAGCACAATGTCTACCAACTTTATAAAACAATCGACAGAAGACAAAAAAATAAATAAACATGCGGCACAACATAAAATATAAAGAAAAGTGTTTTACATCGTACAAAATGCTTGATTGGCTTTTTTACTAATCTCATATGGTTGTAGTTTTAGGATGTCTGCATACTTTTTGCCATCTACACCAGCTTTGGTTAAACCCCTGTGAGGTATAACACATGAATGGTGCTGTAATTGTAACATCATTACCAGCCAACACCCCATCCTTTGTCATATAAAGTCTGAATGCTCCCATTATCATTAGGCTTTAGGCCTGATGTTACAACCTCCCATTGCCAAGTGGAGTTTGAGCAGATTGTACAAATGAGAAGTATTCTGCCTGGAAGCAGTGCTTCACTATAGTCCAATAAGCCAACTAATTTCAGAAGTGGTGCATGCTGCCCTCTGGGTCAATAGATTGATGATTCATAAATGAAATCACACACCTTTTTACAACCGAAACACACAGTTCTGCATGAAGCGTCATGGCAATAAACTGCATTGTAGCATTAATGTAAAAGTGTAAAATGCTTTTTGTTATATTTATAATTATTTTAACATGTTGTTTTTTTAATTATTCTTGCCTTATAAGTACTATTCACAACGTTTTTTGGTCCTGGAAACGATAATGAGGAGAAAGCTGCTTTGAAAACAGACTTTAAAGGGATAGACTGAACTGTGTTAGCGATATTAAACACCTCTGCTAAGTGCCATTATCGGGTGATTTGGATGTTTTTACATTTGCAGTTGAAGTATGTTGGTGCTTCGGAAATTTCAGCGGTGCCATGCTCTTCTTAGCTTCTCACTCTGTTACTGGCACAAGCTATTGTCAGACCTGAATCAACTCGTCCTTTCCTTGAGGCTGTATTGATCCACATAAGCATAGCCTCACAGCTCACCATCAAGTATTCCCTCTCAACGGTCTGCCCCACTGAGCATTTACTGTCACAAGTGTTAATGTCACAAGTGGCATTTAAGGTTCTTCGACGTACTCACCAAAATGTTTGAAAAAAAAAGAAGTAAATTCTTGGTGGGCTTTAAGCAATTTTATGAAGTTAAGTTTAACAGAAACCTCTTTCTGAGGCCCAAGTTATTGCCTAAGTGCAGAGGAATCAGTCATCCAGTTCTTGCATGACTAGAGTTGTTTCATAAATCCCCCAAAACACTGGACTTCCTCACTGATATAAAGCCAGCTGTGACTATGGCTGTAGCTGGGGAGACGAATACAGCAGCCTGAGTTGCTCTTCCAAGAAATAAAGAATTAAAAAAAGCTTTGATAGAGTCCTATCCTACCCTAGTGTGCGTGTGGCTTCAGCCTTGGCCCTGCGCATAGTTCACAGATTTAAGTATCTCCATGAGCTGGGTGTGATAGTCACTCTGCCATTGTCACAGTTTTACCTCCTGCTGCTGCTGCTGCTGTATTGAGTTCGCTTGACTCCAGCTGCTGTGAAATATCCTGCCAGTTCAGGATTTTTTTTTTCTCTGAATGGTTTTATGTCACCGTGCTATATCTATTTGTCTTTTTCAGGCTCTCAAACCATAGCAGACATACAGTAGCGTGTGTCTTTCTACCACAGTAAGTGCAGTGTTGTCAAATATTTTTATTGTAGGCTGCTCAGGTAATTTACCATGCACATTAAATGTTGAAGAAGAGAGAAAAGATAGCTGGAAACAATAAAATGCAATAAATCAGTCACACTTACAGTATAATTTATCTATAAAAGTGGTGTTTTATGGCTCAGGGGAGCATAATATGGTCCAGACGGTGTGTACCTTTCCTTTCTGTCAAGCATTAGTGTGGCTTGGGATGTCTGTTCTGCTCCCAAGTCTCTTGCTCAGTTGTCAGTGTGGGACAGAGCAGATGCTTTGAAACAGCAGAGAACATTTTCATTCAATGATCTCATTTTTCCCCGAGGCTTTACAGCGCTCTTACAGCTTTTACTGAACAGCATGAAGCTCAGTATCCTCTGCATCTCTCTCTCTATAATAGTTCTTTCTGTTAATCAATGGTCTCCAGTTTTTCAAAGAAGACCTACCGCTGTTATGAAATTAAAGGTTACAGAGAGTAGTTGTATTAAAGCTCTTATATTTTATTCAGAGTCCCTTTAGGATACTTAATTTGAGTAATGAACATTAGTTATAGCTTGTTTTCAAGAACAGCTTTGTAGAATGCTTGAGTAAAGCTGCTCAATAGATGTTGGAGTCACTTTCTTCAATAAAACAGCATTTTAAAGTGCTCCTTTGGTACTGAACTGGAAAAAAAAATAACTTTTGCCACAATGACTGCTGAGAATGTCTTCACAAACCAGTTTGAACTAGAGCTTTCGTAATGACAACTAACAGAAAAACGACTGGATCTGTGGAAAGTAAAGGGCAATTTTTATGTTGTGCTTCCTCTGCTTTTGTCTCAGCCTTCTGTCATCTTAACACTGATGGCAGACCTTATTCAAGGAATGTAAAACAGATTATAAAAGAGCTTAGCCTGTAGCCAAATTTGAATAAATGGCATTGCAAAAATGATTAGAAATCAGTAAGATAAAGGAGGTTATGCGTGCAAACAGTACGCAGTGATGTGTTACTCAGCTAGAGCACTGAACATCCACGCTGCAATATTAATGTTGTTTTGGTCCTTTAAAAGTTCTTATAAACCACAAACACACTTCACAGTTTTCACAAAGGCGCAGCAAAATAACAAAACCCATTTTATTCTGTGACCTTCAGCACCCCCATCTTCACTGAAGCTGCTGGAATATATAATATGGCAATTGTAATTTCTTTGTTTGGCCCATATCATTCGATATGTTCGACACAGCGAGAAAGTGGCACTCGGAAATCTTATTCCCGACCCCACTGAAGCAGCTGGAGAGCTGGTGGCTAGCAGATGTGATAATGACACAACGCACCAGCTGAGACGGGATAGCGGGCCACGACTCAGGCAGCTTTTAATAATTGATGGCAGCCAAGGCCCCAGATTGGCCAGTAATTGCATTACAGGTCACTTCTCAATAGCAATTTGTGAAAGTTGTGGTAATGTGTGCTGGGTGGCGATCAATAGGCACTGTCCAGAGAAGCAGCGCCCCCCCACTCCCCTCTCTCATGCTGCCTGTCTTTCTGTTTCTGCGAGGGCAACTGGAGATATTATCTTTCATTGTTCGGTGCAGAATGGTAAGGATTCTTTTACTCTACACCAATGCGCTTCTTTGGTTGGGTATATTTTTAACTGAGAGCATCACACATTTTAAAGAATACATGAATGAAAACACTCAGATATCAGCCACTGGTTTGTGAACTCCTGTTCTGAAGCATCATTTGTCTGTGACAGCTTTGGGTTTTGGGAGCCAGAAGAAAGGTGTGAGAGATGGATGGATTTTTATTCTGAAGATTACGCTCATCTGTTGGCAACAGCTGCTGCACTCGCCTGTCACTCAAAGCAAAGCATCCAGAACTATACCTAATATTAAACCCTAATACAACGCTGAGCAAGAACTTTTTTATTCTGTTTTATTTATTTATTTATTTATGTTTGCATTTTTGTCTGTTCTCTTTTTTCATTTTGATTTTGGTATTTCATTGTTTGTTTTCTTTTTTGGCTTTTTTGAGATATATGGAAATTGTATTGGTTTGTTTGTTGGTTCCTCCAATAGAGGAAAACAAACATAACAGACAAAATATGAACAAAATAAACTAAATAACCAAAAATGGATTTAGGTGTAAACAAAAGCTTATATAACTGCTACCCCTTTAACATCAGAAGATGAGCATATAAGACAAATTTAAATTTGATACAAAATAAGTTAACTATTTAAACCGAAGTCAGTTACGTGACCTCCGAGGTGTCTCATGCAAGAATTAATTACTGTAAATACTTTTTAACACTTTCAAAGATTTTTATAAAATGTCTTTCATGCTGGAACATTTAGTTGCTAAAGTTGCTGGTTGAAACCTTTTAACTTCTTTAGTCATTTAGGAACAAGTCAGTGATTGCAGAATAGGCAGAAAATGCCAGTTTTATTAGTTTCTCCTGGGATTCTGTGAAAATGATGCAAAACTGGGGAGCAACTCAATATCTCAACTATTCTTGCTTTCACAAATTGTTGTGATTATTATTATAATATTTATTTTGTATTTTTTTGATAGAGCATCCGAAATATTGTATAATAAAACTTGATTGAGTTGTCACGTGGAGAACTGCAGTTTTTTTACACTTACACAGCTCTGGTTTTGACAGCAGCTGTGTCTGTAGAAGCTGGTGACAACAGCTACTGGTGACACTGATGGCTTAAGCGCAATTGTAGCGTTAATCAATGATTTATTTATTTATTGTGAGTGCAGCCTTCCGATCCCAGTATTCTTTCTGAGATTGAGCTGCTTTGATTTCAAACATCTTTCTCTGTTCAAGCCCATCTCTTATATGTTCTGCATCTTTAGCGCAGCACTCAAACACTGCAGTACCCCTTAAAATAACAACATATAGCCTACAGGCCTGATCTTAAATGAGTTGAAAGGAAGCCTCGGATTCCAAAGGTTAAAATAGCACTGGAGCTCAAATCTGCCCTCATCTCAATGCACAGCAGAGTGCTTCTGTCTCTACTGGAGTGCAGGCTGTGAACCTGGTGGCCCTCTGGCTGCAGTCATTTCATTGAAGTTATTTACTGTTCCAGCCTTTCTTTTGTCTTGCTCCCATTGTTGACGTCTCAGCCACTTTGACATGTAAACTATCACCGTGTCATTTTGCTGCATCTGGCGTTCATCCGTTTTCTGTGTCTGTCTCCTTCTCCGTCTCGCCCTCTCCCTTTCTCGTCTTGCTGCCTCTGCTGTGGCGTAGAGAGGAGGAGAGGAGAGTGGAGGAGACAGTAGATTTTGCATGCTCTAAATACAGCCTCTACGTGTGTGGGGTGCTGTCATCAAAGGAGAGAGGGGACAGGGGGTGGTTCACTTCTTTTGTGATAGTGTGTGTGCATGTGCAGCTGATTGTGCATGCATCTAAATGTGCGCGAGTTCTAGCAAACATCAAAGCTGCTCCCTCAGCCACCTATCTGTCTTTACTCTTCTTCTCCTTCCCTCTCTTCCTCTGTCACTCTCCCTAATGCCCATTTTAGCATAATTTTGTCTGCATTGCCTTTTTCATTCTTTTCTTTCTTTTTTTTTTTTTTTTTGATCGTTGTGTTTTCCCTTTGCTCACCTGTCTGTGTTGGTGTGTCTCACCTCTCTTGCATGTGCTTGGCGGGGTGTGACAGCATTGAGAAGTCACCAAAGAGGTAAATGATGATAGGCCATCCATCATGCTTTATGGACTCTGTATGGTGCTGCCGTGGAGAGTGGCTGCACTGTGCAGTAACTCAGAACACTCTGTCCCTCCATATAACCTGGCAGGGGCTCTGCTGCTTGACTCACCTCCGTTGGGCGAGTGTTTATGTGTGTGAGACACAGGGGGAGTGTTGGTCTGACTCACCCTCTTAAGTGTTTCTCGGTGTGTGTTTGTGATCCCGTGCGCATAGATGTGTGCGACGGGATATGAGAGAGGGTTTGTGCACACTGGCAAACTGTATGCAATGAGCTTTCATTATGGCCTGATATGCCACTGCTGGGAACATCGGCTCAGACCAGAACACACCCACACACACCTTACACACAAAGCAAAACTATTCAAGAGAGAGCAAGACTGGTGTAATCTAAACTGTATTTGCAACCCTTGACCCAAATTTCTCTTTCAATTGAAATTCTTATAGATGCCTTAAAGAGGCTCTATGCAGCATTATCATCGTCATACAGCAGCTTGGAAGTAATTCTTTTGCTTGACTGACCTGTGCTGATGAAAAAGCGGACATTTCCTCCTCCATCGGGTCTCCCCCTACCAGAAACGGCGCTTGCAGTTTAGCCCATTGACGTTCGCGCTTCTTTTGGTTTTGAGGTCTCGCAATACACGAGACTAGCGCTATAAGGCCGGTCGTAAATCCGTTTGGACAAATATGCATGTTTACTCTGCGATTCGGTATTTGATTTTATACTGCTTTAATAATTACTTTTACTAGATGCCTTTGAAGCCATGCTAACTAGCCGTAGCCTGTTCAAGACAACCGTAAGCTGCCTCTGTTTACAACAATTTTCTTCGTCTGTTGCCTATTTTCTCGCTCTGGAGCTCCCCCTACAGCTTTGGGGTGCGCACTGCATGGTAAACATACCCAGACTTGCATTGATCCGCTTTAAAAGGTATCCGAAACTTCAACAGATACAGATAACAAACCATGGACATGTTCCAGAAAGCGGGTTATGTTCAAAACAGAGTATTTTAACCTAGAGTAAGGGGGAAACTCTGGGTTATCCGTTTCAGAAAGTGAGGTTAAGTCCTACCCCCCAGTCTGTTACCCTG
>JAVQJG010079058.1:0-22162 GCA_036024015.1 Craterocephalus amniculus | reverse complement strand
TCTTTTTCTTTAAAACAGATCACAAACTGTAGGTACACCCCTTGTTATTTGTTATTTGTTCTTATTTGTTCTTTGTTCATGCTATGGTCTATCTGATCTATTTTACTTTTGTAATGTGTGAAAAACTCTAAATAAAAACTAAATTAAAAAAAAATATATATATATATATAAAACAGATCACAAATATTAGAATTTATGGGAAAACATGCTTTTACTTCAATCACCCATTCTGAAGGTTGACCAAAATTCAAATTGCAGATATTTTAAGTTGTGAAACAAACTTGTAAAACAAGCTGGCAGGCCCTGCCACTGTCAACAATGAAAATATAACTTTCACGCATAAAGTTGTACAGGTGAGGGAAGGCAATGTCGGCAAAATATTTCCGGCTAAGAAAATCTCGATTTTAAAAAAATTAAATCCTCATTAATAGAAAATTCGATTTATCGATAAAATCGATTTATTGCCCAGCCCTAATTATAATTAATAGCTGGTAATCATGACAGCAATTTTCAATGAAAAGCAAATAATGTTTCTGATTATATCATCCTTTTACAGACACAAACAGTAAATTAGTATGCCATTTTTTCATCTAAGCTGACCCTTCCCTTGGGTAATGCCATTCCAATGCCACAAAGAGCAGTGGTTCCCTGAGAGAAGGAAGAAGGCAAAGCTGGTAAAGAAAGAGTCTGCTGAGACGTCTGTGATGTCTGCAACTGTGAAACAACACTGCACTAAGCCAACACAGACTGGAATGCAGAAGCATGTGGATAGGTGGTGTGTGTTGAGATGAGGGCCTTTGTCGAGATTTATGAGTAAGCAGTCAGGAGAAAGACAAACCATTCGCTCTCCACAATCGCCACAGTCAACCAACCACATGACATGCAGTTTGTGTTTGAAAGGTGTCATAACCGGGCCACCATACACTCATGAAACCCAATTCTGACTTCTCCGATTACGGTTTGGATACCGACTAACAATGCTGTATTGTCTCTTGTGTCTAACAAGTGTATGGCAGAGAAATCCCTATCATTTCTGTTGGATTATACAAACAAAAGCCTGCACTACTAGTCGGCTTTTAGAAGAAATTACACAACATCATGAATCGTTGCAGCCAAAACAGAAAGGAGACCCATGTGGGCATGCAGTTAAAATCCTAACACTAAAAGTCAGAGGCCTCTCTGGTATTCATGCAGATCAAGGGGGTATTTGGAACACACATTTCCTGAGAGCTGGTAAACAACATATCATTTCCTCAAATGATAGAGCCTACATGTGGTTTCTTAATGTGTTGCCATATGGAGGACAACTATCCTCTTGTCCGTATTAAAAATAAGATTTTCTCTCTTGGAATGACTGGAAGTATCTAGTTCATTTTTAATTTTAACAATGGATTCTGGGTTGGAAATGTTCTCCTGCACTCTGAGCAACAGCTGAAAGTAGAAAAAGTCACGGACTCTACACTTTAAAAAGATTCAAGATGGCATTACATCCTATTGCATGATGATGACAACAACCGTGAAGCTTATGCTGGAATTGTACCTTGATGCTGGCTAGAACTAAGACACGTGGGACTGAAATTCAACTTTGTACAGTTCAGGCTCCAGCACTCCTGAGACCCTGCATTGGAATCATTTGGGATAGAAATAGGCGATGCTTATTTAATGTGTTAGGTTTTTAAAAAACAAAAACTATCACATGGTTTTGATTCAATAGAAAGGATTAATCTGAACCGATCCTACATTTTGCCAGTGGGAAACGTATTTATCAAAGGAATTATGGTTGATGGACAGCCTCCAGTATATCCCAAATCTTGCTTGTGGAACTGAGCTCATTTACTTTTGAGCTGATTCAGCTATTTTTGCACAAATAGTGAGCTTTGAGCAAATAATTTTAAAAACCACAAGTCTCCTCCAAGAGGAGTCGATGGAGATCACAAAGTAATAATTTCAGTAGAGTTCAAATGATTTGATTGCTGATTAAATGAGAGTGATATAAACATGCTGACATCAGCATAATTCTACTGGATCCCACAATTAAAAGAAAGGGTTAATCATGATTTGCAGTGTATATGTCTACTTCATATCTTCTTTAAGAATAAATGGCATCTCAAAAGAAATACTGAAGTATAGAAAAAGTGCCTGAGATGTTGGATTAAGCGGTTCAGAAAATGGATGGATGGATGGATGGAGACAGTTTTTCCTATGTTCTTAAATACTTCCACTTCCACCTCTGATGAAATATCAGAATGCACTTTAACTAATGCCAGGCTCTTAGATAAATAAAAATATTGTGCTTTTGTCAAATCTAATTTTGAAGAAAGGGGTAATGAGACTTAGGTCTGCAAGCCTTGTTAGTCCACATTCCTTTCAAAGCCTCAGATCTTATCTTACACCACATGTGATGAGATGAATAGGTGGATACCTGCCCTATGCGGGAGGTCGGTTTCACTCTACTGTATGCCCTATCAAAGGTCCAAGAAGTGCTTTTTTGTCTTAGATTAGAGCCTTGAATGTTGTCAGGTGTGAAATGTACCGAATCTGATATCTACTTTACCTTCCACAAATATCACATACAATCACTGTTGTTATCTTCTCATCGCCTGAGAAAAACCTCTGATAATCCAGCTCTGATTAAGTCAAGACCAGCTAAACTGGGAATTTGCTTACCTGCAAACACTCAGCAGGAGATACCACCGTCAATTTAACCAGTATTACCACCAAACAAGTGTAACAAGCTGTGTGGTTGCAGCCTGCATCTCAGAGACCATTCATCCTATAACAATACAATCTTATCATATCAAAACTTTTCTTTTCATCCAAATTAAATCAGGGTTTAACTCTTAGATAAGCTTCAGAGGACTGCAATGCACCATGGGACTTCCATTTTTTTGCATCAGAAAGATTTACACTCTCTGTTACTCAAACCAGAGCAAAAGCCCAGTCAGACAGTTCAAAGGTAAATATCTGCAGGGGAAGAGATGGAAGAATTAACCAGGTGTGAAGAGACTGAGAAGTCTGAGAAAAAGAGAAGAAAGTGGCTGATGGGGCACACTCTGATAAAACTAATGCATACCAAAACCTCCTTCTTTGACCCCTTTTATCAATGCAACATGCAGTTGCAGCCCAGCACAACATCCTGACACCTTCCCTTTAGCACAGTGGAGTCACGGTTAGAAACCAGCTCCCGTAGACTCAGTGAAGGCAGGGCAAAAAAGCAATAAGTGGATCAAGAGGAGGAGGAACCGAGCACCGGAACAGCTGACCTCAGTTGTGTGTTTAAGTGTTGCCACAGCTGTATCTGGTTGAGCACAACACCGGTTATATCAAAGGGAGTTATCTAGACAGACAAGGAAGACTCTGCGGAGGGAAAAGGTCCCCGCCTGAACAAAAACACTGCTGTAGAATGTCCTCATGTTCAGTGTTTGCAAGGGGCTACAGATTAGTAGAATTCCAATATTAAACTTTTGGTGGCTCGTTTTGAGTAAATTATCATATAAATTATGTCCATAAAGAAATTTGCTGACCTAAAAAGGTCCCAATTTTGAGAAAAAAAAACCCTGCTATTTAAAAAAGGAAGTACTTGGAGTGAATAAACACGTATATTACCTTTTTTCTTCCAGTTATAACCCCCCATGCCACCAAGGAGGCCCCGGATGTTCTCAGTCTGGCCGCGAGTAGCCAAAACAACAGTAATCTGTGCTCTACATTTACTGCCACCTTTTCCTCCAGGCACTCTGTGCTGCTGTTTCTCATCGGCCACAAACTCTCTCACGTATACATCCTCAGCTCTGTTATGAATTAAAGTTGTGGGATCCAGTACAATGTAGTCTTAAACATTTTATTCTGTTTGGCAGCTCTGTTGTGGAAAGAGAGATAGCAAAGAAGAGAAAAGGTAAAAAGAAAGGAGCAGTTAAGGGAAGCGAAAAGAAAGGAAAGCAACAGGAACAGGTGAAGAGAGATGGGCCGAACTTTATAATTTTTTTTTTTGCATCAACTATAATGTTCAAAAACACAAACCATTAGATGCTAGATGTAGCACAGCATATGTTACATTTGATGTAATGCTATACATTATACATTTAAACAGGCATGCATATGGTTACTGAATCATAATGTAGGAACTCTAGGGTCTACTACTATGTGCACTACTGCCTATATAATACTGTAACACTTTTTTATATTAAAAAAATTATTGGCTCATCTTTGAATTTACCTGCAGTCTGGGCTCAGACCAGGGAGTGCTTAAAGGCTGCATTACACTCCATTTTTTTAAAAGTGCAAATTAATACAGCGCCAACAACAAATAATGCATGTGAACGAGTGTGTGAAATGATTCAGCACCATAATATTTGTCAGCCATAAAAACAATTTACATTACTTGATAGTGATGCTAAAGAACTAAGAAAAAATCCAGAAAAAGACCTGACAGCCCCTGAGAAATGCATCCGATCCCTCCTCTCTTTGATTAAGCTCAATTGGAAATGATCTTCATGAAAGGGTGTCTGTCAAGAAGCTATCCTTTAAGAAGGGAATCAGGGGGAAAAGCAGGTATGCCAAATGATGGGACTGAAAATCAGAGACACCAGGTCTTATGGTGTGATGCATCCTCCTCAGCCTGCATCTGAATATTACAGAAACAGTATGGAATCATCTTGACAGAAACCAGAATAAAAAGCAGCCAGCAACCAAAGGAGAAATTTGGAAAGTCCTTTGAGAATTCTTGAGAACTATTCCCAAATAAATCATAAGCAAACTTGATTTTTTTAAAAACAAGAAAAATGGACTGTCATCCATTTTTAATGACAGCAGAAACATAATCCTTCCTGGATCCTTTCCCCTTCCTGTTGTCCTTTTAGATCACTTTGTTTTTGGGGTATTTTCAAATGTTTCTACTGCGGTTAGATTTTAAATTTACGAGTTTAAATGTTAACAGACAAATGGCATAGAGAGCGGAGTCATGAAGCTTCCAGAGAAGTGACTCAGTCCTGTTGATCACAACAAAGTAGTACAAAGTTGCATGCTAATGTTAGCCACCATTAGCTATAGTGCTGATTTTTTCATTGTGAGACACCAACTTATCCAAACAACCACACACACCCCAGCTTTAAAATATTCATTCTGTGTTTTTGTAATCCTTGTGGGCTGACTTTTCATTTTGGTCAGAGGGCCTGGATTTTTCCTCGTTAATTCCAGGGTGGGGTGACTTAAAGCAACTCCTTGAATTGTATCACAAATGACTGCTGTGATAATGAGAGCCAGCTGTTTGATGGAGATAACAACATTTACCAGCAGCATTAGTCCGTCCCCACTGGTAGCAGCCCTTCCCTTCCTCCTGAACTCACCCGGATCAGCTGATATGTGGTTTGTTTGACAGCTGACGCACAATGGTGATTTACCAACACCCAGTCTGCACAGACAATCCAACAGCGTTGGAGTCAACACTGAGGAAATTATGAAAATCAGAAGAAACACAACTGTGATGATATAGTCAAGTAAGTTACTGTGACTGTGATGACACTTAATGCTTTATTATTTCAGGTCAGTAAAGTTAATAATTAAATGCCCCTGTGCAAACACACACACCAGCACTTCCGAAAACTTATGTAAAAGCCATATGTCTGACATTTGTAACAAAAAGCTGTGGGATTATGGTTTGAGTTGCTAAATGTCTGTAAAAACTGATTTAACTGTAAAGGTGGCGTGACTGCTCAGTTATTTACTCATCCCATTAAAGATGGTAGCAGTAAAGCTTTTGCCTGTGCTAATGCAATTATATGCATACTTCGAATCAATACGATTAACAAGGTACTACAAACAAAATATTACACTAGCGCAGCGCTTTTCAACTCTGATCCTCCACCATCCTGCAGGTTGGAGCTGGTTCCCTGCTTGCACTCACCTGGCCCAAATTAATGGCTCATTAACAGGCTTGTGGTGAACCTGAAAACTAGGGGTTTATTTCAAATCGGGTGTGGTGAAGCAGGAAAACAACTGAAGCCTGCATGGTAGCGGCCCTTACAGTTATCCTGCTGTAAGGTGTGCCGCTGTTTTCATGTAAGCCTTCATCTATTTTGTCACTAAAGTGTGATCCAAAATTATATCTTGCGAGGCTAAAACCTGACAAAATCTGGCATTTTTGAAAGCAAGATGGCTGAGGTGATTTACAAGCCAATAGAAATTGGTACAAAGATGTCCAGTTTTAGCAACATACAGTATGAACACTCTTTCTCCAAAGACACCATCCTATCTCAAAAGACCTGTTTGCACAGGTTGTCGAATTCCATTGTTGTCAATGTCAAAGGGAGAGAATGTGATGGTGCATGGGCGGGTGTGTCCTTATGTTCAGTCTTGGGTGACGCATAGAGCATGTCGACATAATGATCCAGTCTTGGGATTCTGATGTTGTATGTCCGCGTATTTGTGTTTGTCTGTGGAGGATTGGAGATGCCAGAGGCCAGTTTTGCCCTAATCAGTCATTCGTAACCAAATAAAAAGGACAGATTGCTTAGTGAAACGTGAACACCATTCATAGGTTTACCATCCTCACATTAGCAGAGACTATCATTTCTGACTGTTGATGAAACATGTGCAAAACTTTGTCATTACTGCAGGATTAGCTAATAAGTAATTTCACATCTTGCAAAGATATTATTGGTGAGCATCTCAGAGAGAAAAGAGGACTGAGCCTTTGTAACCTTCATTGCCCCCTGATAAACATGTATGAGCCCAATGGCAGAAAAAAGAAGAAGTGTTATGAACCCAACTTGCAGGGAAGCTTAGACACATTCAACCACCTGCATTCCTCATTAGCAACGTCTGCATGCAGACATTGGAGAAATTGACATTGTAATAATTACCTTTCTGTAGATGAATGATGTCAGGGAAGTTTGCGAGCAGGCCTTGATAGAGGGACAGTTTATCCAGCATATGGAAGAGGTCATACTTAGGTTGCTCTGCAAACATCTCTCCAATGTTCTCATAGGTACGACCAGTATGGGAGATGGCATTATTGAGGGTGTCTGATTTATAGGGAGGGTCTAGCGTGAAGGCCTGGCTTATAGACTGGAAGGCATTTCCAAGCCTCTGAAACTCCTTCCTGAAACCACCGAGGTGTTTACGTACCAGCTCTGACGCAACATGCGTGAGCTGCATCACACTGTCATCCATTTTCTTGGCAAAAGCCTTGAAGTTGTCGACTCTCTCCTCAACGTCCTGAAGGTCCTGGTGCTCGGTGGGGATCTGGAGGGTCAGCATGAAATGGGCACCCACCATTTCATCTTTCTCTGCCCGCCTCTTGCCCAGCTTCCACTGTTTGTCATCCGCACACATCAGAAAGTGCTCAAAGCCTTCATACTGAGAGAGGACTGGGTGGCTGGTCATGTGATTCATCCAAAGTATCAGTCGCCTCTTACGCTTCTCGATGAAGTCTTCCTCGAACCGCCCTGTGGCCTGCTTCTCAGGGAGGTGAGGCACGGAGATCACAGTGAACTTGTGCAGTAAGCGGTTGTACAGCCAATCAAAGTGTTTGTATCGTCTGTACACAGGACGCCCAATGTGGCTTGGCGTCACCCGGTACGAAATGTAGGTCTTGATACCCTTGAACTTTGTCTGTTTGGTGGGGTCTTCAATGGAGCAAGTGAAAGGTTGTGGGTTTTCCGTCCACTTGGGCCCCAGAGGTCCCATTTCAATAGTGTAGGACTCTGCAATCTTTGCCATCATGGGGACGTCCCCGAGCACAAACGCCTCTACCCCAGAGCGGACAAAGCTGGAAAATCTGTTCAAGTTTCTTCCCACCATACTGCCCTTCCTGGAGCTGGAAATACTGTCTTGCCCAGATACTGACTTTGCCCGAAAGTGCACATTTGGGTTGTTGGACAGCGGGCTCTGATAGATATGTCCATTAGCTCCAGGATTCCTGGTATTATCAGCATCCTCCACCACTGTGGATCTGTCGTCCCAGTCGTCCCAGTCATCGTAGTAATCTTCATCGTCAATCTGCCCTGAGTGATGCAGGGTGGTTGGGGTGGATGGGAAATCGGGGGAGTCGTTTCCTAAAGAGCCTGCCGGACTGATAGAGGCGACAGTCACGTTGGAGTTTGAGCGATTACGAATAATCTCCACATAGGTTGCGGGGAAGAGACCTCTCTCTCCTCGGCTGTTCTCCCCCTGCAACCAGCCATCCACTGAGTTTTCATCAAAGATAACCAGTTCCTCATTCACCTGGATACTGATCTCTTCTTTGTTCTCACTTAAAAAAGTGTAGAGGGCTCTAGCTTTAACTGACATCTTGATATTCCAGAGGGTCCTGAACCAGACGCTTCTACATGCCTAAATTAACTGATGGCATGGTTTTGGTGCATGCAGTGTTGGAAACTTTTGAGACTAGCCTACTATAATATTAAAACTCATCTCAAGTTACATGACAGTCATTAGAGCAGGCATGTAAAAGTATAAGATGAGCTGTTCAAATCTAAAGATCTGATGCCAAAAGCAACATAAAAATACAACGTCTAAATCAGCAAATCTGATAATATCAGCCAAGTGAGGATACTATGCTATTACTATATAATAACCTAAATTTCTACCACTAACCGTTGGCTATAATAACATATTAGGATCTTCTTTGAAGATGAAGTAAGTATTTCCATTCACGTTAAAAATAAAACAAATTCAAAACAAAAAACTCTGTCCATCAAAAGATTCCTCCAAAAGCACGACGGTGGTTTTAATCCTCTTATTTTGGACTGTAAGGTCGTGATGTTCGCTTATCCGAGGCTTGTTTGTCATTCCGCAGCCTAAAATCGCCCCGTAATGAACATATTTCCGAGACAAAGTCGCCCGGCGTGAAGGAAAACAGAAGGATGAGTAATGGTATCCCAGTGCATTTTGAGCCGGGGCCGCTTCCCCCCTCAAGCCGAAACTTGCTGCGTTTTCCTTGTAAACAGGTTCCTGTGCATCTTCAGTCCTTTAGATTTCACAAAAGAAGAATTAAGAAGCAAACTCTGAGGGGAGAGTCATGCATCACCAGCCACCATCATCCTTTTTAGATTATTTCTCGGCGCGCTGTAACAAAGTAACTCTTTCCATGACGTGAGGCTCAGACAATTGAAGGCAAAGTTTGTCTTTTTTCCCCAGCTCCTTTATGTTGCTCAAGTGTAGAAACGGGATCAGCACCGTCCCCGACAGGAAGATCAGGGTATTACAGACAGCACGAGTTTAAACGTCGTAGGGACGCTTTATGTAAGCAGACCTCAGACGATAATTACCACAAGCATATTGTTTTTGTGGTATACCTCGTGTAATAAAAATTATTTTTATTGATAAGGAAAGAATACTGTTACGTTTCCGTGGTAATAAGGGTTGCCACAATGAGGCTATTATCGATGGCTTTGGGTGAAAAAAATCTTGAGCACAGGATAATTGAGCTATTTTCTTATTTATTTCATGGAGTAGGCCTAATTTCAAATTAAAAATTTATCAAGCCATTTCTTAACCAATAAAGACAAAACATTTCAGACGCAAGGGCACATGAATAATCTAATCTACTTGGGGTACGATCAAACTTATGCTTTAAGTTTTTGTTGTTTGTTTGTGTCTTTGTGTGAGTGTGTGTGTGTGGGGGGGGGGGGTATGTACATGCTGTAACTACGTGCTTTGGAGATAAACATTTGCTGATGTTTAGTTCTACAAAACTAAACTACATGGGTCTGTCAAGAAGTATTTCTACCGTGAGTAAAACTCCGGAATAGTTTGGCACGTCGGGGCGACCAACTAGAGAATTTGCACCTCCCAGAAGGAAATAACAAAGTGACGTTTCAGCAGCAGCCGGAGCAGCAGCTAGCTTCCCGGTAACATAACCCCCGACTTTATCTTTCACTGTTTAAATGGGAACATCTGTGTGGGTTGAGTGAAGTCAACGCTTTATGTAGCGTTATAAAGACAGTGTTGCTAACTGTTCGACGGTCTGCACCATGTGTAGCACGAAGCTAGCTGCTAACATTACACACACCGCATGCGGTAGTCAGGAAACAAGCACCACAGTCTTTTGCCTCAAGTTAAACGACTCCTTATCAGAGAACAGGATTTGTGCCATGTATATGTATAATTATTTAGTCATTGCATCAATGGTTCAGTAGCGCATAGCTTCGATTCGAAGTGTACTTTATTTAGCTTTCATTATTTTATCCAACTGTGATGCTCGGACTCCGCCTGTTTCGAAGCTGATTTGAAGGGATGCTCGTGATGACAGACTGAATATCCATTTTTCTAAGTTCCGTTATACAGTCCTAATGATGGCATCCCACTTTAGATTATGTCTAAATTCAGTGAAAAGGGGTAGAACAGTTTTGTTATTGGTTAACCTTCGTAGTGGATTATTATTATTGCTCAGAGGTAATGATCTGCCAATGTTTTCTTCTTATTGAAATCGTAGTCATGTGAGATGACTTGGAAGTTGTTTATTTCTTACAAAGTGTACCCAGACATGGTATTATCTTTAATATCCAGCTTAGGCATTTCTGCAGGATTTAAAACTGGTCTCTGACTAGGGCGCTGCAGTACTACTCCATGATCTGATGCAGAATTTATAGGTGAATCAGTCACAAATGGCAAGTTGCTCTGTCCTTGAGGCAGTGGAGCAACATCAAACCGAAACTTTTATGTCCACGTGCTTCATGTACTAACATAATCATGCATGCAGAAATGTGAGCATGCAAGGGTTAGTCAGATGATGCTTAATAAAATGCTGAGCTGTCAGAATACAGAGGATGTCTGTTGTAAATGACACGTGCATCTTCGCCTCAGGGCCAAAAATAAATGCAATGTAAAAAAAAATATATATATATATATTAATGGTATCAGTATTTTAAACTGACAAGGATTCCATCTGAAAGAAATTGAACAGTCTCACAAGTTGTCCATAAAGTTAATGAATGACCTGCGGCACAGATAAACTGTCATTATTTTAAACTTATATTGTGTGATTTTTTAAAGAAGGTAATTATAATATATTGATTCTTTTGGTTATAATTAGAACCTCTGACTGCTGGTGTATTTACAGTGTCCCCATGGATGACCTGACCCACGCCCTCTCAGCCAGCTTTGCTGTGTCTAAAGAGCCCAACAATACAGCCGCCCCTCACCCTCGGCTGGCTCAGTACAAGAGCAAGTACAGCGTGCTGGAGCAGAGTGAGCGGCGCCGGCGCTTTCTAGACCTGCAGAAAACGTAAATATCCTCAGTGTTGCTTTTTTAGATGTTGGTGTGGTTAACGTGCTGTAGTAAACCCAGGTGTCATGTATTTGTTTACTAAGTCCACCTCTTTTGCTTTAGAATTGAAGAGCTCATTAGCAGCCAGGTTCAACCAATCAAATATACTTACAAAAATGCAAGCTCTGGGTCCAGTGTTTCCAGAAGTAGGTTCAGTACCTTGTATCACTCTTAGAGACATCAATTAGAGATGCAATAATTGCATTCTTAGACCCGGTTAATCTGCATATGAACCAATACAAAAGATTTCTCAGAACAGCCTTTAAGG
Source organism: Craterocephalus amniculus (assembly GCA_036024015.1). Classification (NCBI taxonomy): domain Eukaryota; kingdom Metazoa; phylum Chordata; class Actinopteri; order Atheriniformes; family Atherinidae; genus Craterocephalus; species Craterocephalus amniculus. The sequence continues at coordinate 10,628 of JAVQJG010079058.1, read as the reverse complement.
TGGGAACATTGTCATTCACAACCATTTCACTGGAACCACCTGGAATTTTTCCATTCTTGCTGTACTACATTTACACCATAGGTGGGCAGTGCTCCTGCAGTTCACCTGCCATTGAGAAGGAAGGATAGGGATGCTTCATGTCCTCCTTGCGTCTAGCAGTCAGTAATTAGTACAATTAGAAAAAAGACTAAAACAAGTATGGTTTGCTTGAATGGATTTCAAGGAGAAAGTGTTTTTAAAAAGTACATGGCGGAATGGCTTGGGTTTGCCGGGTTGTGAATATATCAACATATGTCTAAACTGAGACATGCTGCAACTCTAAGAAGGAAGGGTTGTAATGGTCCAGTCAAAGTCCAGACCCCAACCTGATTGAAATGTACTGATGGTGCTTTATGAGAGCTGTGCTTAAACAAATGCTGCAAACCTCCATGAACTTGATATGAGGTTGTAATAGAATAGTGGACACTGCTTTGGCTTAGTTTTGTTGGATGAATACAATGAGTGCATTTTTCAACTAGATTGTATTTATCTGATCTTTAGTCTTTCAAATGACCATTATTTATATTTTCTGATTAAATTAAAACTTGAACTGAACATGTGTTTTGTTTTGTTTTGTTTTTGTTTGTTTTGGTTTTTTTAACTGTTTCTTCATTTTGCTTTCATTTTTGAAAAATGTTTCAGCAAAATTCTCTGAAGGAATCTTTTCTTTCTTCCTTTGACCTCAGTAAAAGGTTAAATTATGTCAACCATGCACGGCGCCTGGCTAATGGGGACTGGACAGGGGCAGACAGCGATGGGGAGGAGGACATGGAAAAGCAGGAGGAGGGGGAACGGGAACAAGATGCCAACACAGAAGAGGATGGGATGGAGATTGAGAGGAGGAAGCTGCCAAAGCATTATGCAAACCAGGTCAGTGTTTGATGTCTTTTCAACTAGAGAGATTCCTCCTCGTGTCTCTGTGAGAGACAGCACTTGCTACGTCTGGCCAACAGAGGGCGCTTAAAGGTCTGCAAGTTGTAGCTCTGCCTTCCAGCATAACTCCAATGTCTTTGGACAACTTGTATTTCCATATTTGTTCATGAAGATGAAGTGTTTAACCCTTTTTCTTAATCCTCCTTAGCTCATGCTATCAGAGTGGCTGGTGGACGTACCATCAGAACTGGACACTGACTGGCTGATGGTGGTCTGTCCTGTGGGGAAAAGATCTCTAATTGTTGCCTCTAAGGTAGGAACCTGACACTGGTTTCTTTTTCTTTATCCGAACTTTCAGAGTTGTCTCTGAATCTTAAAACGACACTGAAAGACTGGGACACTTTGTGTAATTCTTTTTTTTTTTTTCTTACCATTACAATCAAAGTCAGACCGGTTTTTAACAGGACTTGTTTTAAGAGCAAAGCTGAATCCATATTTTGTGATGAGGCCTTTAGATACTGTGCTGCTCCCCTGGATGATGGGATTGCATATGTGACTATGACAACACAGTTGTCCAAGCAACCCTATTAAAGATTAGGGATGTCGGGTGAGCAGTGGAAGGGCTTTGATGGAGAAAACTGTACTTCATTACCAAGAATGTGTAAGATTATAAACCCTTACATTTGCAAAGAGGAGACAGAAAGCTGCAACTTCTCTATGTTGTAAATCCAAAAATAGAACTGTCTAATATGTGAGCTGAATTACATGTAAGAAACTTAATCTGATATTTTTTGTAGCTTTTTGGCGAATATACCCACTTTGGCCATTTTTGCGGGGTGGGGGTGGGGCGTTTGTCACTTTGGATATGTTGCAAAAAAAAATTAAAAAAAAAAAAGCATTTTTTTTTGTCCAGGCTCATTTTAATTTTGCGAGTCCTTTTTTTTTGCAAAATGTGCACATCCAAAAACACCTTTTGAATCATCAAACATGAATAATTTATATGTTTTTTTTATAAATCACTATTACAACTTCAAACTTGCTTATAGCTATGAGATATTCAGTCATTTTCTAGATCGTAACCCTTTATATCTCAGTTAAATCATTTTATTTATTGATTATCTGCTTACCAGGGCACAGTGAAAAAAATGGAAAATCTGCTACTTTTATTCAGAATGAAATTCTGAAATTACAGAATTGATTTGTTGAAGTGAAATTAGCTCTTGATTATTTCTGGTGAGAAAAAAAAGTGCTTTCAGTTCATCGTTTGGGGTTTTTCCAATAACAAACTCTCCTTCAGCATTTCTTGTGCAAGGGCTGTCATTGTAATATTAGTTTACCTCATAGTGTCCATTTTATGGTAAATGAGTAGTCGAAAGGCTTGATTAGCTGGGAATTACATCTTCTCTCCTAGCACACGTAATCCTTTAATGTCACTGAGACATCCTGTCTAATGGTGCAATCGTGCATGTTATGACTGTACCAACAGTCATCTGATTGCTCATTCATGAATTCATGGCTTGACCTCAGAGATGCATAATCTTTGAATCAGCACATAACAAAACGAGAACCGAGACGTCTGACAGGAACTTGTGAGCTATTTTTCTTTTGAATCAGACAAGTTTGCTGCCTTTGAGCGTTCACTCTAAATCTTTTGATTGCCTCAATTTTACACTCGGAGGCCTGATATCTCTTCCGTGCATGCACAATGTACCGTGAGGAATTTGATGACTGCAGGGATTCGTTTTCATGATCTATCAGTTTTAGGTCTCGTTATCAGATAAACACCTTTCAGAACTTATTACAGTTTGCGTTTCGTAATGGGCTTGAAGCAGAAGATGCATCATCCTCCTGCCTCAGTGAGCCTACTCCCATTTTAACAAATCACGAAGCACTGTTAAGATCTTGCTCTTTGATTTCTCAAGTCATTTTAATACACTTCAGCCTGCCCTATTATGTGAGAAGCTGCATAAATTCCAGGTGGACACCTCCACAACCGCCTGGATTTACGAGTACATAACAAAGGTTGTGTGTCTAAGCACCACAAGGGACTTTACTTTGATCATTTCTCTTCATACTATACACCTCAGGCTTCCAATACAACTCTGAGTCCTGTCATCTGCAGAAAAATACCTTTGGGCTGTCCTAAAATCGCTACATGTCGCTGAATGATGTCATCATCTAATTTGCATAATCATCCAGGGGTGTATTGTAACGGATGCTGTAGCAGAGAGGAATGATATTGTGGGAGAGGCAAACACTGATAAAAAACACCTGGGGCAGCAAAAAAAACACACTTTCTTTTATGAATATTTTCTTTGTTAAGTTTAGATTAATTATGGTAAGCCAGGCCGGGATCAGCCAGCAGCTTGGCTTGTTTCATTCTCAGTCTGAGGATGGAGCCTAGGTGAACGTCTCCTGCTCTGCCTACAAATCCGAGCTCATGAGATTTTCCACGTTCACAGAGCTGCTCCTTGAGCCCTGGTCCTTTTTTCAATCATCCTAAAAAATCTCAGATTAAAGACTGTCATACCAAGGTAACAGTGCTCTTTTCTCTCCTGTTTTGTCTACTTTCGACTTTCTCCTGAAGGGTTCCACTGCAGCGTACACTAAAAGTGGCTATTGTGTGAACCGTTTCCCTTCGCTGCTGCCCGGTGGGAACAGACACAACTCTGCTATGGGAAAAGGTACTGTATCTGCGCTGTTTTTTTTTTTTTTGTGAAACACAGACCTTCATAATGATTGGCCTCTTAGTTGTAAACAGCATTTGGAGAAGTCTGTGCTGAAGAGTTTTGTTGTGATTATCGCAAGAAAGACATTTTAATTCTTTGATATCTCTCCAAGAATAATCCAAACTTTGCGTTGGGTTGATCCAAAATATCCTCAAACTACTCTGCATATGGCCATGAATCTTTGTCAAATTGACAAATTGATAGTTGTAGAGATGTGTGTGATTGTAAATTTCATTTTTTCTGTTTTCCATGCAGACTACACAATCCTGGACTGCATTTACAGCGAGGTGGACAGAACATACTACATCCTTGATGTCATGTGCTGGAGAGGTCACCCGGTTTACGACTGCCCGGTAAGACTGCTCTCTAGTCCTCTGACAGTTCAGGAATAGTTGTCTAATTGTTTAAGTAATAAAGTCTAGGACACAGATGTGTGTGTTTTTTTAGCCATCTCCTTTTTCTGGTATTTAAAAAGAAGTATTTTGGGGGTTTTCTTTATTTATGATTCTTGTTTTGTCATCAACAGACCGAATTTCGTTTCTACTGGCTTCAGTCTAAGGTTCAGGAGACAGAGGGCCTCTCAGAGATTGCCAAACGAAACCCTGTGGGTATCAGCACCAGAAACCGAGAATTATCTTTTCATGCCACAAGTGCATTTTCAAGTTTGAACAGGGCAGGTTGGAGGAAGTTTAACGTGTGTCTCAGTGCTCTGATTTTACAAGTCCAGAGTGATTAATGACCTCTCTCCCAAAAGTAGCACATTGTTCATTTTTGAACATTATTGATTAGTTCATTCAGTTTCCCTCAGTTTTTTTCATTGCAGAAGTCATGTCATGTGATCCAAGTCACATGACATGAATCCTTTAGTGAGCCTATATCCTTAAGAACAGAAATGCCTTATAAAAGCAGTCATCCACTCTAGTTTTCTTGTTTTTCTTCACCCATCTGTAATTACTCAATCTTTGGTTTGCTGCATTGTGTTTGTTTCCTCCCCCTGCTTAACCTGATCTCCACATCTGGCATAAATAGAATCCCAAACTTCAAAGCAAAGTTCCTCGAATGAAAGGAGATGAAGGGAAAAATCAGACTTTAGTTACAGTGTTCTGTGTTCATTCACAACTAAACTGATTATTAATCCCTAATCTTGAAGATTTTGGGTGCTTTGAAGAGGTCTGAGTGAACCTTGGGTTCTAAGTCTACCTCTTAATCCTCAGTGCGTGCGTGGTACGGCCCTGTAAGAGCTAATTCTGGCTTTGCAAAGTAAACTCATCACTGAGGAATTTGACACCAACATGAATTGTGTTTGGAATTAAAAACATGGTGGTATGGCTTTGTTTGGTCCAACAGTTCCGGTTTGTGAGTCTTCAGAGCACAGACTGCACAGCAGAAAGCATTCAGAAAGCTTTGGCAGCAGACTACAGCTTCAGTGTAAGGATGAATCTTCAAACACGTATCCTGTTTATTTCATTTTATTTAAAAAACTAAAATGTTTTACTTTATTTCTTGCTTTTTTCTTTTCATTCTGATTTTTGGCTGCAGGTGGATGGGCTTCTCTTCTACCACCGGCAGACCCACTACACTCCCGGCAGCACTCCTCTGGTTGGCTGGCTTCGGCCTTACATGGTCACAGACATCCTGGGCATAGAAGTCCCTGCAGGACGCCTCACCACCAAGCCAGACTACGCCAGCCACCAGCTGCAGCAGATCCTGGAACACAAGAAAGCATCAAGTGAGGTCCGGCCAGCTAACAGAAGTGGAGGCTACGAGTTGGAGTACCTATCCACGCCAACCCAGGGCAGCGGGGACGCTTTGAACTTTTTAAATCAGAAGCCAATAACGGAAGCACACATGGAAAACTGATGGAGGGATGCAAACGCTCCATCAGCGTTTCTGCATTGTGGCAGCTCACATTTGGCTCCTTAGAATTAATCTAACCCTTTGCAAAGCACGGCTCTTTCTAATCTGGGACAGCCTGGATGCTTTCGCATTAAATTAGTAGAGTGATTCTGTATATTGACACTTACACGTTGCAGAAGTTTGAAACAACTGACAACTTGAGAATAACTGCACAATATGTTACCACTATAGTTACAATTTACCAGTGTAAGCATGTTACTAACATCAAAGGTGGCCAGAACATGACTACAGAGGATAAGAGGTGAGATGAAAAGTGCAGCCAGGTTTGTGGTTAAGTAATATCTTGCTGCTCTGCACTTTTTGCAGTTTGGAGAGATCTTGCATAAAAATCGTGCGCTCTTCGCTGTTATTTGCTTTTGGGTTTTGCAGCTGTTGCTGATGCTTATTCACCAGAAAAAGCAGCAGTTTTAGCAGATTATTAGTGTCAGCTTCCTTAATGGAGAACTTGTTGGGGGAACACTCATTGCTTTGAGTGGTGGGTTATCACAGATATGGACTTTTACAGTTTGATGTTAAATTTAATTCACAAATGTTTTTAAGTAAAAGCTTCTAAATAAATGTTTTTTTTTTAACTAACAAAACGGCTACTAAAAATCCTAATTTCTGCAATGAAAATGTATAAACATGCCTCCATAATCTTTCCATTGATAAATTTGATTATGAGGACTTTTGTCAGAACACGACTGTGCTTACTGATATTCCAGTGTATGGCAAGACATGGGTCAGTGTTGGCTTATAAGCACAATAAATTGCCCAGCTCATCCCCTCTGCATATAACTTACAGGACCATTTGCATAACCAGGAAAAACCAGGAAGGAAAACCATCAGCAAGGAAAGACATTTGTCATGTGGCTTCAGCATCTTGTGTCTGAACATCCTCTAAAAGAAACACCAGAAATGTTACATCTTTAGAACCTCGTTGACTAAGTTTGTTGTTCGTAAGTAAAAATCATTTAATTAAGATAAATAGGTGATATTTCTTTAGCTTAAGAAAAAGGTATAACTTTTAAAGGATCTGCACAAAACTCACTATTATTTGAAGTCCTTCTAGCAGCTTGGTTTTGGTTTTAAATCTGTACATTTTGGCTATTAAACTAGGATAGATTCTACTGATGAAGTGAGCCATGGCTTTTGCTATTGTTACATCAAGCTTCCACATCAGATTGATTATCTCCACATTAAGTTTAACAGATTTTGAGATTGATAGAGATATAATTCCCAAAAAATTATATCAACCCAAGGTTCAGATTTTCAATATCTTAAAACATACAAGAATTATTGAGCTACAGTAATAATAATGTGTTAAAGTCAATAATTTTGGTAATTAATGGCATATCCAGGACAGGTTTCAAAATAATGAGATTATGGGAAATTACAGTGACTGTTTGCTCTTGTTCTTAGCTTTATAAAAGAATTTTTACATAAGCTACAATGTTTTTCATAGTTTTATCTTCAACGCTCCCTGTACATGGTCTAGACACAGCTGAAGACTGCACTAAGCACTCAGCTAAGTAGCTTGAAAAAGTGCTAATGGTGCGTTCCATTTACCTTGGAACTGGGAAGTCAGAACTGGGAATGACATCACGCCCGAGTTGAAAGCATTTCCAGTTCACAACCCAGAAAAATAATAAGGCAGCTCCACATTAAAGCCATTTCTCAGGGGCAGTTGTTTTAAACCAGCACATCAACTATAACTGAACTGCAAACGCTGTTTCTAAACGGCAACAGCTATTTAACAACAACAGCAAAAAGGAAACGGCCATTTTCAAACGATAAAGTGCCTATGAGAAAAGCAGTATAGCTATTTGCTGGTTTTGGATCTTGGAACTTGGTCATAGTTCATAAAAAATGTGAATTACACCACTGCAGCGTCTCCCTATATTTATATTAAACAATACTACGTGTACGGCTGATTTAACGCATAAAACCGATCAGAAAACGGTGCTGCAGATAAAAGTCTACCGCCTTGAAGTAAATGCTGAGGTAAATGGACTGTTTGGAAATTAAACAACCTTGCCATTGATTCAAAACAGTGGAGCTGAGCAAGCTAACAGACAGTGAAACAACACAGATAAGACTACCAAGAAAAGGGCAGCCTCTGCGCATCACAATACATCACATAGTAATAACCCTCTCTGGAATTTTCTTGGTATGAAGCCAAAAGGTAAATTATGTCTCCTAGAAAAGGGAGGAGAACATATCACAAGCTGGGTGCAGCAAGCTTAAAGGGATACTGTGTAACTTTTGGCCACTAGGGGCACTAACCTATTAACTTCCCAGAGGTCAAGTGAAATTGTTGCAAAATTACAGTTTTTCACTTTTTTACCACCTCAGACACTGTTTTTACCTTTTTTTAAATTCGTCCAGCAATGACAAACTGAGAGCAAAGCCCTTTGTGTTTATAAAGGAGGAGCCATGAAGCAAAGTACTTAGGTCAAATGATCCCATGAGAGACGGAGCCGCTCCTGCAAAGTTACGATGGCTGCTTTCTGTTGACACACGTCAAGTACTATATATTGACCCAAGAAATTATGCATTATTACTGACATTAGGCTGATATTTGGGTCAAAAGTTATCCCTTTAAGTCTGTAATGACGATTGGCCTCTACCCCCGTCAAAACAGTGAACTTCTTCCACCCTTTATATAGAATGAAACAAAGCTGGATAACCAAGACTGAAAAAAGTAACAATAACTCTCCCAAACACAAGAATGTGAAGCTGCAGAACAGATTTGCTCTGCGATCGGATGGCCAAGGATCTTTATCAGATGGCCATCTATCCCAGAACAGTGAGGTGATGACTGCTATCTGCTCAGAAAGGAAAAGGCCACAGGAAAGCTAAAGAAACTGACTATTGGTGACTCAACTGCAAGTGATGTTCAGTAGATGTGAGGAAAGAACACCAAAGTTCTTTGCTTTCCTCAAGTTATGGTCAGAGGCACAAAGGAGAGAATCCTGAGAGCTGTGGCTGATTACCCAACAGTTAAAACATTTTACATACATATTTAAATAACATCTATAAGCAACCATCTGAACTCCTGAAATAGGAGTCTACTGGCCTGTCATACATGGTGAACTCTCTGAAAGTATTTATCAGTGGACATGTGCCACCAGTCAAGAAGAGAAGAGGGATGCTATAGTAGATTACTGAACTTGAATTAGTTTCTAATATCAGCATGTGCTGACTACAAACTACATTTAATGACAGTTTTTACGTTTTTGTGGGGGAACGCAGGCATCTCTGTGATGCAAATGGTTTCATTTCAACATGTCAGAGGTGCAAATGTTCACTTCTAACTTATTTTACCTCCTGCATCATCCTTCTGCACTCGGCGCCATGACTGAGACACAGATGGAGTTATCTCATGGAGTAGACCACACAAACTTCAATGGGGACCCAGAGGAGGAGCTGCATCTGCCCCCGCCCAGCAAGAACTCAGAAAACAACAGATATTGGTAGAGGCAAGAGGAAGGGTCTTTATTTGCCCCTAATCCCTTCAACAGCAGCAAGGACCTGGACAGTGGACCTTCACCCCACCAAACCCCCAAAATGTCACTGTCATCCTTCCTCTCCCACTGCCCCTCCTCCACACAAAGTTAAAACGAGCCGCAAAGTGGACTTCATGACAGCAGCATAGTGCTGCTTGCTGTAGCTCACCTTCATACTAAGTGCATAGGACAGTTTGTGTGATCAGGGACAAACTAATCTAATTTTATTACTGATCACAGCCTTGATTATATGTTTTTTTTATGTTTCTTTTTCTTCCTTTTGATTTTAAATTAGCCTGTTTTCTTCTATAAATTAGCCTGTTTTCTTGTTTTAATATGTTTTGTTTCACTTATTTCTTTGACAAGTCAATTTTTTAACGCTTCTTCTGCAATTTGCTGTAATGCTTCTAATGTTTTATGTAAAGCACCTTGAGCTGTCTTGTATGAAATTTGCTATATAAATAGACTTGCCTTGCCTCAAGTCGTTGAGTTGGCATTTAAATGTTTGGTAGTCTTGAACAGGGCTCAAATAGTTTGACCTTGTAAAGCCAAACGTATCATATTTGATACATGTAGTTTCTGAGACATTTCACATCACTTTATGGTAAAAACCTTTCTCAAAAGTATATAGTTGTATACAATAGGATATTTTCTTCTGCCTCCCAATGGACAACGGGAAGCAAAAGACATAATTTTGACATATCATATGGTAATAAATGCAAAGATATGTGAAGAAAATGTTGTAAATTAAAGGTAGAAGGAAGTAAATTAAACTGACACCAAAAGGTTACCAGGTCTTAAAATGAGGTAAACACAATAGCACTGTTACTTCTTAATAAAAACTTAGCAAAAATGCAGTTTAAAAACTCCTTTCTAACTGCTTCCACTGGAATTGAGAAGGTAAGTAGGATCCAGAAGTTGGTCATTAAATGCATTTATTAACTAATCATTAAGAAGTGTGAGCACCGCTATAAAAGCAAATGTTTTAGCAGTCTGCTGCTTTTGAGGTTTGGGGGGGCTAAGGAGGAAAGACATCAGCAATTATCTTAGAGAACACTTTTTACCTGCCCGTGTGGAAATGGTTATCAGGCCATTTCAACATTCATGTCCAGACAAGAGTCAATAGCCTACTAAACATGGAAAAGCAGCTTTTAGCTGTTATGATGCAAAAAAGTGGAACAAACTGCCAGCAGAGATTAAAATCTCACCAAATGTAGAAGCTTTTAAATCGAGGTTAAGATCATTCTTTTTCTCGTGTATCTATGACTGACAACTGACATGTTTTCATCTTTCCTTTCATACATGTGAGTCAGGGCTGTACAGTGCGACACGTGCTATGAAAAAAACCGTCTGTGCTACAAATCTTTTTTTTACATAGCACTTGTGCGACAGCTTTGGGGGCGGCTTGTTTTGTTGTTGTTGTTTTTTACTTTAAGATGTGTCAGCTGAAGTCATGCAAGTGTCCCGAGTGGATAACGTCAATAATTCACTCGAAACTACATCATTAAGTATATTTTTAGAGCCAAAACCGTAGCACATTGTACCTCCTGGAGGCGCCGCGTCCGCCGAACGCGCGCTCATC
>JAVQJG010079056.1:0-11587 GCA_036024015.1 Craterocephalus amniculus | reverse complement strand
TCCATTTTCTGAACCGCTTAATCCAAGTGGGTCGCGGGTGTGCTGGAGCCTATCCCAGCTGTCAAGGGGCGAGAGGCGGGGTACACCCTGGACAGTTCGCCAGTCTGTCGCAGGGCCAGAGTAGGGCGGGCATTTGTTAAAACTCCGTAGCTTCTGACAGTTTGGCTGAGAAAGAGTCTCCCAGAGCGGCTCTGTGGCGATTTAGACGTGTTAAATGCTCGTAAATATTGATGAGTTTACTTTTCCACATAAGTAAGCAGGTAAAACTACAGACAACAACTGTCTAATAAAAGTCCTAAAATATCAGGTTCAGCCGTTTAGTTTTTAATTATGGCAAGCCCGTGACTGCCGGTCAAAAGATCGCTGGCTGCGCTTCCAGCACCTACTGTGGTTTTCCACTGGTTATGATGACTGGCGGAAAATAAAAATGTCAGGGGAGATGTGGGTTCGTTAGTGTGCGCAGCCGAACACACACGCACGCACGCACGCACGCACGCACGCACGCACGCACGCACGCACGCACGAGGAGGGGGAGACAATGTCGCAACATCAATCAGCCTGAGATTAGGCTTTTTCTAAGTGATTTCTTCTACAAAATTCCATTTTTATCAGATGTTACCTTTTATTTGGGTTATGTTAGTTACGTTAAAGGCCACATATCTGGACTTTTATCAATTTTATTTTCAAAGTAACGGAAAAATTACTTTTCTGAGTAATTAGTTATTTTTATGATGCTGTAATTCCGTTACTAACAGAGTTACTAATAGTGAAAAGTAACAAGTAACTGTAATTAATTATTTTTTTAAAGTAGTGTGCCCAACACTGCTCGTGACAGGGGCACCTTCCTTTTTGACATGGAAGCAAGGAAAACCATACAAATCTATTTTAATCGAATAAATGAATTAAATAAATGAGGCTGTCTAATTCTGAAAGCATGAATCCTACAGAATGATTATTCTTATCCACTTTTACGTCCATAAATATGAGTACAACTTACACCATAACACAGATTTATTGACAGAAATAAGCAGACAGAATGAAACAAGCAACAATATGATATTCAGCATAGGAATAGAAAAGAAAGGAAATAGAGTAAGCTATAAATAAGTAGAGTAAAATATGTTATGTATGAGTGAATGGTGAACGGAGTTTCAATGATTGGAGATGGAGTTAAAAATCAAATTTAACGTATAGCTCTAACAACGAAGGCAGGGCTGATTTGTGAATAATTTTGTAATTTAGATGGAAATTTATCGAAGAATTTGGATGGTAATTAAATTACAATTCACTGGGCTTCAGGTGACGAATCACCGGCTTTATCAGTGGTTTGGCCCCAGGGTTTGGTCCGCTCACATGCTGAAGAAAGTTCCTTGGAACGTAGTTGTAAGCCAAAAGCTCCTTGCGGTGGTTCTGGGTCTTGAACTGGATCCAGCCAGCAGGTCATTGAGTCACAGTGAGATGACATCAAAGGAAAGTATAGTCTCATCTGGTTCAAGAGTGAGACCTTTGACCTTCTCCACAAAGTCCAAAGAGGTCTTGATGTGGTGGTCCATGTTACCAACCAATGTTCTCAGTAAGGTTGCTAAATATTAGGCAATGTTGTATGTGACCATGTTTATACTGTTCACCACTGGTCTAAGTGAGATGTCTGGATTGTGCACTTACCCATAAATGCAAGGTGATGCCTCTCCTGGGTGAAGCCGGTAATACAGTGTGTTGTCTATAAGCTTTTCCCTCTTCAAAGCTTTCAAACACTCAAGAGCTTTAGTCTTGAACAGCCAGTTGGATGCCTCTTAACCCTCCTGTTGTCTTCGGGTCAAAATGATCCGCCACTGTGTTTAAAACCCCCCAAAAATCCTCTAAATGATATTTTTTTAACTTGAAATTTTATGACTTTGCCTAGATTGGCTCCAACATTAGAAAAAATGAAATGTTGCTTTTATTCACATTTCCATGTAAGCTGTACAAAAAAAGGTACAAAGGTGGTCTTCGGGTCAAAATGACCCGTGAGGCAATTAGAGTTGATATCAAGGTCATTAAAGTTATTTACACACCACAGAATGTTACAATGTTTTAGTTTTGTCTCAGATCAATCAGTAGCAGAAGTAAACAAGAAAAATCAGGGGTTTTTCTCGCAGACTGCTGTGCCTTTTGATCAGTCTCAGATCAATCAGAAGTAAACGTGAACAAGACAGTTGCAGACGTTAACAACACAAGACAGGTGGCATTCTCCCAGACTGCAGAGCTCTTTTTCTGTGGATTTCCAGAGGTTATAAAGGTGCTGAAGATGACAGGACCCCCAATTCTCTATTTGCTGAAGCCATGAGTGTGCGTTATAACACTAAAGAGGCTCTAGAACTGATTTTTTCAGATGTCAAGCAAGACAACTCTGATTCAGAGGAGGAGGTGGAGGATGTATCAGAAGAAGAAGATGGGGAGGAATGCAACCCAGAGCATGTTTAATCATCTTCAGAAGAAGAAGAAAACCCTGAAGCTGAAAGAGAGACTTTCCTTTCAAAAAAATGGCAACATAACATGGTCCTCAGCAGCATATGACCAACACGGCAGGCATGCAGAACAAAACGTCATTTTGCATTTTATTTTCTTTCTTAAGCTATATACAAATGAAGATGGAAAACTCAGGTATTCCTCCATTTTGTTGTGAATGACAAGTTGTTTCTACAAGCAAGATGAAATTTGGTGTTTAAAAATCAATAAAGCTGCTTATATTGGGGGTTTAGTGAAGACGGGTCATTTTGACCCGGAGGACACGGGGTGTAAACAGAAAATGAGGACAACAGGAGGGTTAATATGCATTCATTTATACTATGTAGAGCACTTTGTGTTGCCTTTGCATGAAAAGGGCTATATAAATAAAATTTGATTTGATTTGATTTGATTCATACAGCCATGTATGTCACCGCTTCTCATGCATCTCAGTTTTCTTTTTGTGCTCCTCCCGTTACTTTCTGGAGATTAAGTATTCTTCTTTTCTATCAGGGCTAACGTCCATCTGTCAGCTGTTATCATCTGTTGCTGCTGTCAATCTCCCACTGCTAGCAAGCAGGATTCTTATATCTTTGCGGGTTTCAGATTGGATATACTCCTTCTCCGCCACTTGGATTACTAACACAATGACTGCCTGTGCCCTCGCTGCCATTCCTGACATTGCACCGCTGGCTGCCCAACCCTTGACTCAGCTCTCCCTTTGGGCTCCAGCTAACTTCCATCGATATGGTGCTCAAATACTGCCTGCATATCATCAGATCACTTGGTCTCCTGAAACGCGCCCACTATACACACAGAGCATCCCGGCATAGTTTATCCCGACTTTCACCAACGGAGAAATCGACATTGACATCGGTGGCTCACTTCCATGTTGTTGGGCGATGTCATCACAACAGTCTTCATGTGCAGCTGTGCACTAGCTGTCTCAGGTATCTGGTCTGTGTCGCCCTCCCAAGGCCCCCACCACCTTTATGGCTGAGTTTACAGAGCTTTTGACCTCTGTGTGCTCCAGCTCTCCATCCACCCTTCTGCTGGCTGATTTCAACATCCATGTTGACTCCTCCAGTTGCAGCTTTGCTGCAGAGTTCCTGTTAGTTCTGGGCTGTTTCAACTTCACCCAGCATGTACGAGGCCCCACTCATGTCAAAGGTCAAACACTGGACTTGGTATGCCTCTATCCCATTTGCAGTGTCTGGATCTGGCGGTATCAGACCATCATGCTGTCCAGTTTAACATCTTCCCTCACCCACACTCACCTCACTTATAGGAACATCAAGTTAGTGAGTCCAGTCCAACAGCTTTGTCTGCCCTGCTTGAGGCCCACCTGGCCCAGGTCCCAGCTGACACTTCGCACGACGGCCGGTTTGTCCACTATAACACAGCTCTATCCAGTAGCCTGGACTCTCTGGCCCCCCATAAACACCGGCCTGTCTCATACACCTGCCCCGCCCCCGGTTCACCTCAAATCTCCACATCACGAAGACCACTGGTTGTCAGTTGGAGCGGTTGTACAAATGAATCGGCCTCACTGTCCGCTGGCTGATTTTGGAAGTTCAAGGTCTTCCAAGGAGGAACTTTCCAGGACCATGGTGAAGTACTACTCAAACCTCACTGGACACTGTTTTCCATGTGGTGTAATGGTTGAAACCATTCACCAGCAACTCCTTTCACCTGAGTGGTGCATTCGCTCGACCCCCATGTAATCTCTCTTTCCTGTCTCCTGTTGTCGTTGCACTGCCAAATTAGCTTCTAAAGGGGGAAAACTAGGGGCAAAAGAGTCCTAATAAGTTGGTGTTTGCTTGGAAGAACATGGTTATTATAAACCGGACTAATGTGTATAGATCACAATAATCTGGTTTGATTGATTTTGTCTGGCAAGTGTCTTCACATTTGTTTTGAATTAGTGCAGCATGAATAAAGATGAAATTGAATTGAGTTGGTGTGAACTCAGGTTGTCGTCCCCATCGTGAAGATAAAACTAGTGCACACACTGACATACACACCTACACAGACACAGAGCATTATATTTCTCTAAATCGGTTGTTGGCTGCATCGATCCAGTCAAATGAATCATCTGATCAGGACTTGAACAAAATGCCGGCTCTCAAGATTTGAAACTGCATCAGACTAACTCCCGGGTCAGCATATCCAGTCCTGCAGCACTGGTTACAAGCAACATAGAAAATAATGGTTAGAACTAAAACACTAAACCTGTGAGACAGTTAATCTGTTTTCTTAAAACATCTCAAGCCATGGAAATAGATTTTAAGCCTACATACATATGTATTATCACTTTAAATAAAACAGAGATGTTAAAAATGTACAGTTTATGAATAATTGGATTATTTTCTGAATTCTTTTCTTTGTATTACTTGGAGCTCTGGTAAAAATCCCCTGCTCTGCAGATGTTGTTAGTAGGTCAGCGGCCTGCTGCCCACATTCACTGGTGAGAGCCCTGATTAATCACGCTGTGCTCCTGTACTCCCCAGTAGTACATCATGCCCTTAAATGGCCACAGAGGAGTTATATAATATTTACATGATCTGGAGACACTCGGTTTACATAACTTAAGCTAATATTTCTGTACCCTTTTCTTCTCTTCATTACATCTGACATATAAACTGGACAAAAGAAAAGTTCTCTCTCTAGACAGCAAAAAAATGTTCAAGGAAGAAAAATGTGGTTTTAAAGGTCGGCCAGTCCAACAGACTGGATTCAGATTACACAATCCAGTTAAAACAAATCAGTCATAATAACTCTGGTCATACACTCAACAAAAATGTAAATACAACACTTTTGTTTTTGCTCCTATTTGTCATGGGATGGACTCAAAGATCTAAAATTCATTCCAGATACATAATACTACCATTTCTCTCAATAATTGTTCACAAATCTGTCTAAATGCGTGATAGTGAGCACTTTTGCTTTGCTGAGATAATCCATCCCACCTCATAGGTGTGCCTCATCAAGATGTTCATCAGACACCATGATTAGTGCATGGTGTACCTTATACTGCACACAATAAAAGGCCATATTTTTGTTGAGTGTATAAACCAGTTAATAATAACTAGCTATGGAAACCAGTGAAGAAATTCTGATCTGCCTGAGAAGACAGTGGAGAGGAAAACCTCCATCAGAACCAGGAGCATCATCAGACTGGTCGGGGTGGAGAGGACAGGAGAGAGGGTCTGCATAACTCTAGCCACTGCTGAGAAGGATAAAGAGAAACATGAATTAATGACAGCAACTATGTCAGATATTTCCACATGGTCAGTAGAGCCGGGCGATGAAGCCTCAAATCTATATTACAGAATACTGACCAGTTCATCTCAATAAGGATAAATGTGCGATAACAGCACTGTGGTACACAATTTCCACCAGCTATTGATGTGATGTCAGGCTGATGTAAGTGTCCACTGTGTGACTTCCTGGTTTGTACATGCTGGGAATCAGCAATCAGTAATTGTAAAATATTACTTCATACTGGGACCATTAAGCATTTACTGGGAAGCCCCTTGTATTTTCACTTTCTTGAAATATGAAATTCTTTGATAAAAGCAAAAATGATGTCAGATTTTTGTCGTAAATCTTGGTATTGATAAATGTTTGATATATCGTCCACCCCTAGGGAGTAAAGAGAGCAGAGAGGAGTCCAGTGCATCATGGGATGTTCCCCAGCAGCCTTGGCCTATAGCAGAGAGGTGGTCAGAGTCTCATCTTGGATCATCCTGACTTTGCTCACTCTTTTACTCAAACTGGGTTCAGATCTGTCAGACTGAGGTCATCTCTGCCTCTCAGCCCTCTGCAGGTCGTCCCACAGTTCCTCTGTTGGCTTCAGGTTCTGGTTCTGGACCCTTCCTCTGTCTGTTTTGGCGCTTTGTCTTTGTGAAAAGTTCAATTCTCCTTCAGCTGCAGGCATCTAAAGATTTTAGTCCAAAACTGAATTAGTTTTTTGGTCTCTTCAACTGGCGTCCAGCTGCAGCAGGAGAAAAGGATCTCCACATCTTGACACTGCCACCACCATGCTTCAATGATGTCTGGTGATGAGGAGCCAATTTTTTATCTGGACACCAGAGCACATTTTATAACAGGCTTACAGGAGACTTCATATATATTTCTAGAGCCATCATGGCCCAGCAGTCCTGCGACAGAGACACCAACTGTAGAACTTTCACATCCGGGATGCTGAGTTTGGCTTTGTGCATGCGCTACACGCTGGCAAGCGAATGTAAACACACCGGTCATTTTGAGCACACAGTGGCGAATTCAGAAAGGTTTGAAGAAATTATCGAAGGAAGAGAGGAAACTAAGGAGAGCCAAAGAAGAGCAAGAGAAAAGACGGTTTTTAGTGTCTGGAGAGGCTCAGAGTGCAGGTAGGAAGCAAGATGGATGCTGAATGAACTGTCGATAGGGGCCGTGTCAGTGAGAAAATAGGGAAAGTTATATAGTGGGTCTTTAAATGAAGAAGATTATTCTGGTTTCAGTTTTAAACATGACAAAAAGCTGGAATTTTAACGGAAGTGAAAACTTTGTGAAAAAGACCACTGCCTACCTGTATTTATGTTGCTGTGGTCACTTTTTGTTTTGTTTTTCTGTTGTTGGTGTTGCGGATTTTTCTTCTCTCTTTGTCTGTATGTAAAACAAAAATACTCTTTTGGCATACAAGCCCACCGGTGAGAGATACACATGATGCATTTGTTGATGTGATGTTGGACTGTGAATGCCAACATGAAATAAATAAAGGAGACTACTTTGTCCATCCCCTGTAAAGGTCACACAGATTCATTATTTAAAGAATTAATAATGGTGAAACAGAGTGGAGGGCTTCGCTGCTGCCGGCGTTGTGTAACTGACAGTGAGCGTGTGTGTTGTGTAACAGATGTGGGGGATTCACTTCAGGCAGTGGAAGATGTGGGAGGAAGACGACTAATATGTGGGAAAACTCCTGTTGAGGGACACACACTCACCTGCGCCCGCATCCACTCGCTTTGATGACTTCCATCTTGAAGTTATTTTCTCCGTCTCTGCAGTCGGGCCGCTTACATCACGCCTGTGCTCCAGTCAAGGAGCTTTTAGTAGAAACAACAGGGAAGCGAGCGGGGGACGAGTGCTGCTGTTGTGTGTGCGTCCACGCTGCAGGCATCCCCCCAATGTCTCCGGACTATGCAACAATCATTAGCAGCCTGCAGACGCTCATTCATCACTGCTCACATTCTTCGTTAGAGTCGAATGTTCAGTAGAGATTGATTGCAAAGAAAATCCCACGAAGACAAGATTGGAGGAGGAGGAATTAATTCTGCCTGCGAGTTGAGGTGTTTTACCTTCATGCACTCCAGGTTACGTGACTGTGTTGAGAAAAGAGGCTGTTTGGTGTTATCATTTAGATTTACTGTGCATGCATGTGTTGTGTTTTGTTTTTGTGTGGTGGATGCTGACAGAATCAGCCGGGCCTCTGTCAACAGCACGGCGAATCACTGTGCTGTGCCGGGAGCTGCAGTGTGCTCCAACAGGGAATTATCAGGAGTGATGATGGAGATTTTCCCTCTTTCAATCTCGGCAAGAAAAAATTTAATTATGTGGCTTTTATTTCAGTCAGCCTTTAATCTTCTCGTGCACGGAAAGTGAAATAAAAATGATCTGACAGGTAGAATTTCAGCTTTGGATTCGGAGGAGATCACACAGGAAAGGTTTACCGAAGAGGGGAAATTTAATTATAAAAGTTTAGTAACACTGATCGGATACTACGTGGGTGGGGTTTGGGAATCCCTCCACCCCCCACTCATCCTATTCTGATGGATGACTGGTTTCTGCAGTAAAACACAACATCAAGTCCAACCTGGAGACTCACCGTCTCCACTCCCCCTCTGTTTCCACACGTCTACTGTATGTTGATTTAATAATATAAACAAAGCTGGAAAAACAAAAGTACAAAGTGCGATTAAAAGAACATTTACATAAAATCATGCCCATTAAAATCTGTGAAAGACGTGGACAGACCTTCCGTCATGTGACCCGTAGGTTTCTGAGGAGTGTCTCACCACCACCATCATGGCAGCGTCACGAGTTTCACTCCCGGAAAAAACTAAAACGGGCTGACGTCTTCTCGTCTATGGGGTCTATGAGCATGGGGAGGGATGATTGTCATCCCTACCAACTCTAAGCTGCCTGTATGACTGACAAAGCTTACCCGGAGCTAGCCCTAACTAACCAGCTAACAGAGGTAGGCAGTAGGTAAAAAAATGGACAATCCCTAAAACATCGTGACCCAGAGGATTCTGATGAGCTGAAGTGATGCACATTGGGCGATTCCTTCCTTCACCATCTTGTCTTGAGTCTCGTGACTGACGGAAAGCCCAAAAATGGCCGACAATGTGCAAAATATAAATAAGCAGGAGACCTGCTTGGACATAATAATTGAGATTGTGACACCGCTAGTAAGCATGTTTAATTCTGCTGTAAAGTTGGCATTTTTATCATGGGATCCAATCGGAAATTGCTCTGTTTTGCAGCAGCACCTAGTGGAGGAGGAGGGAACTGCAATTTGGGTCACTTCCGCATAGGCATCACTTTTCCTCACGGGAGGTTGCCACTT
This sequence comes from Craterocephalus amniculus, assembly GCA_036024015.1. NCBI lineage: Eukaryota > Metazoa > Chordata > Actinopteri > Atheriniformes > Atherinidae > Craterocephalus > Craterocephalus amniculus. The sequence goes on along the minus strand of JAVQJG010079056.1, from coordinate 2,487 downwards.
GGCTAAGACGCGATGTTAGCTGGCTAAAACCCATGGTCATGCTACCCCTCTGCCTCCTTGCTGCCTGATATCTGGCACCTGTCAATCAGAAGGACTCAGCTCTAATTATGAAGCATTTCCAGAAGAAATAACATCTTAATGATTGAGTTATGAACAAATTCTCTCCCCCTACAGTTGTCACATAGGTAAACTTGACCTATTAAATCAAAATGATTTTTTTAAGCAGGCTGTGAACATGCTGATTTCTGCTCTGAAGATGACCTTTTTAACATGGGAGTCTATGGAGATTGACTCCATTTTGGAGCAGCCCCTAGTGGACGAGCGGGGAACTGTAACATTTGACACAGCTTCACGGTTCTCTGCCGGAGGTTGCTGCTTGCTCAAAATGAAATAATATCAATTAAGATCGTTTAAAGCAGGTCTGAAAAGATGGTTTTGATGATGGAGTGAGGTCCAGAGAGAAGGGGCAGCAACGTGAGGAGGAGACTGGAACGAAGCTTCATATCAGAAGAGTGGATATGTATGGTAATAAGGAAGATCAGTCACATAGGAGGGGGCCGGTTATGGAGGGCTCTCATGTGACGAGGAGGATTTTGAATTGCATATGTTGCAATAGGAAGCCTATTTTTTCTATTCATAACTTCCACGGACTATACAGGAAGGATGTGTTAGGAATATTTAGAGACTTATCGTTATTGCATGTTCGAAGTATTAATACTATATTTTATTTTAAGTGACATGACTGAGTGGTAATTCTGCCCTCTGTAGTATCTGTGTTGTTCACCATTTGAAAGAAACATGTAGTGTCAAAGTGCTTTGAGTGATCACATGGCTAGAAAAGCATTATGCAAGTACGTCCATTTACCATTTTTGTAGATGGTCTTGCAACACTTGAAAGTTTTGTTCCCTTCATTTAAGGATTTTGAAAAGAAAAAAGTTTTTCAACATTTATAGATGGTTCTTGAATCATCATCTGCAGCATCGCAATGAAGTGATTAAACTGTGAATCAGCTCCAAGCGTCCAGGGGCTTTGTGTCCCTTGTTCCCAGTTTTTTTTTTTTTTGCTACTGGAAATCCTTTCACTCAGAGCCTGTATTGGCACATCATGTTCACTATAGTTCACACAGATAAGAATAGAGTAAAATTCTTTGTCATTGCAAAATACAACTGTACAGTTCAATTTAGCAGCACTGCCATATACTCAACAATTGATCTTAAATGCAATTATAAAGCAATACAAAGTTACATTATTGACGAAAAGTAGTTAAAAGTTAAATAAAACTGTGTACATTCTGTACTAATAATAACAACAACAACAATAATAATAATAATAATAATAATCATAAAATAAAGTTAAGGTTAAAATAGTAGTGTCAAACAAGCTATGCATGGTGTAAATATTGGAGAAGTACAGAGAGCAAAGTGGCTGCACATGGGGCCTGAAATGTTACTGGAACCAGCAGCAGCTTTGGAAATGTAATATCTGTGAACCTTTACAGAGCAGCAACAGAGAGTATCTGAATTTTCCCAGATGGCTACATACACCTTTATGTTAGGAGGCTCCGATGCAGGTAGATAAAACCAGCCAAACATTACCGGTGCTGGCCATCAGTGACCAGTGGGGTGAAATTTCCACCAGCACCTGGACGTGAGACTGGCTCTACCCCAGTATGATAACAGACAGGAGGAGCAGCATGGTGGCATGGCTGAACTAGTCAAATGTCTCGCTTGGCAACAGGTGTTTTATAAGGTCCCTCATCGTTGGCAGGGAAACAGTCTGCAGACATGTTTTCAGCGTTGGAAGGCTTTCAGCTTTTTAAAAGTCTTTGTGCTGCATTTAATCAGTCTCATGCATAAATGCTCTGGGAAAATGTCAAGCACCTTACTTTCAAGGACTCTTTTTTATTCTATGGTTGAGATGAAGTCTTTTAATTGTTGGTAAAGTAGCTTTCCTCCATGTCTGAAATATCAGGCATACAAACTAAAAGCTATTTCTTTTTGTTCTGTTTTTGTTTTTGTTGATTCTTCTGGTTTTCAAAAACCAGAAGAATCATCTGGTTAGTAAACTGTGGACCAGCTTTGCCCTTTGACCCAGGCAGCACTGTTTATGGTCATCATGGCCACAGGCTGAGGGAACAAGCATGTGCAGAATGACTGGAATTAAAGCGGATCAGTGCAACTCTGGGTATGTTTACCATGCAGTGCGCACCCCAAAGCTGTAGGGGGAGCTCCAGAGCGAGTAAATAGGCTGGTTTGAACAGGCTACGGCTAGTCACCATGGCTTCAAAGGCATGTAGTAAAAGTAATTATCAAAGCAGTATGAAAGAAAAAACTGAATCGCAGAGTAAACATGCATATTTGTCCAAATGGATTTACGACCGGCCTTATAGCGCTAGTCTCGTGTATCGCGAGACTTCCAAACCAAAACAAGCGCGAGCGTCAATGGGCTAAACTGCAAGCACCGTTTCTGGTAGGGGGAGACCCGAT
>JAVQJG010079043.1:0-11341 GCA_036024015.1 Craterocephalus amniculus | reverse complement strand
TAACAACAGCAGTCTCAGTGCTGTGATGTGGCTAGAAACCTGCTTGGAAGGTATCAAGACAGTTATTTAGTGTCAGGAAGTTGTGTAGTTGTTGGAAAACTGCTTTTCTATCATCTTACTAAGAAATGGGAGATTTCTCTTATTAAGAAATTTGGGAAGCATTGCATGGATTTGTCTGTGTCAACAGTCATTCAATTTTGTGCCATCTGCCTTTTTCTTACAATTATGGATAGTGATTATAAATTATTTGTGTATAGTGAGATTGCTGGAACATAAAATGTGTTTAGGTGCAAATTAAAAACCTTGGTTACACACTTCAGATGTTAAAAGTGAAAAAGGATATTTCAAACAAAGATAATCTAATGGAAATAAATAAGATCATATTACATTTTTGTAGGCATTTGGCTCCTTTCACATTGACAAAAAAACACGCGTCCACGCGGGTTTTTCAAAGCTGGGTTAACCCGCAATCAATCGGCATTTGGCTCCTTTCACATTGACAAAAAAACGCGCGTCTGATCCTCTGCTGGCAGCTGCGTTGCTCACAGATGTGAGTCTGGTGATGCAATCACGCTGCGTTTGTGGATGTCAGAGGTAACCACCTTTACAAAAAACAACATCTGGTGTTTCCTGGAACTTCCACCTTCTGCACAACCGTGTGGTTTGTGTGTAAACTCTAAATGATTGCCCCACAGGGGCCCCCCCAGAACACACAAAGCAAAAAAATGCATCTCCAGCACAAGGAAACCCAAAAAATGAAATTACAACAAACTGTGTACTAGGGCTGCACGATTATGGTCAAAAAATAATCACGATTATTTTGATCAATATTGTGATCATGATTATTAATCACGATCATTCATTGTACCTGAAAAAATGTCTGTTTTGTATTGCATCAAATATAAACAATGTGGCTACAAATGAACAGTGGACAGATGGGGCCTGGCAGCCCCTGGCGTTTTTTTAGCAGGAAGTTGCGCGAAGCTGAACGGAAATACAGCACGTTCGACAGGGAGCTCTTGGCCTTTTTCCTTGCCAGTTCATCTGTTTAATGAGACTGAAGTAAAAAAGTAGCATGTAAAAGAGAATATCCAAGTTTTACATGTCTTTAAAGTTAAACACTTTATTGTACTTATTTATCCTTTTTTTAACCTCTTTTTGACTTAAGTACTTTTTTTTACGTTTTGACTTTTAAAGAATAAGTTGTCTATTTGTAAATATGTTAAGTTCTTTATGACAAACATTCTTGAAGCTTTTGGGATATATTTATCTTCATTTATTCTACAGAAAATTGAATAAAAAATTATATAAAAGAAAAGAGTCAGTATTATTTATTTTATTGGCTTTTCGTCGGGGTCCGTACAGAAAGTGTTCTCGGCCCGGATCCGGCCTGTGGTCCGCCAGTTGGTGACCCCTACTCTAGATGATCTACCTTGGGCATTACTGGCAAAGTCTGAAAGCAGCCAGTGGTGTTTATTTCCAAGTTCTCAGAAAGGGCTAGCTGGAGTCAACAATCTCTATGGAAATAACAAAATTTTACTGGTAAGATTGCAAGTGAAATGAACGATCACATTGTTTCAAGAAGGAAAACTTTTAGAAATACTCTCCTTTATATCCTCTCTGTTAAAAAGATTAAAATCAATGACAATTAGAATATCAGATCAGCAGTAATGAAATATCACTACATCATTATAGTATTAGAGGTGGGGACTTGGTCCAGGACCCAGTGATCCCATGGAGGCTGGACCCACACCTTTGAGGAGATGTATGACTTGCTGATGCAAATGAGTTGGTATGATAAAACCTAAGCTTGTCTCAAAGGTGGCTATAAATCACCATGGTAACATCTGCTTAACATCCAAATCTTTCCTGAAAACATTAAGCTAATGATTATGTAAATACCAGTTAATGATGCAATAGCTAATAAACAATTAAAAGGAATTGTTTAGATCTTTAGTCAATATCTGGCCACGTTTATCAAGTTTCATCATTGATTAAATGAAATAGAAAGTTTGTTATAGTTTTCTATAGTTTTCTTTACCAGCTCGGTTAGAATTTATACATTCATTCACCTTCTAACCGTACCGTACCGTCCTCTTCCGCCGACCTTCTGACCTTCTAACCCCTTTATTCCAAATCAGGGCCAAAGGAAAGCTGAAGCCTATCTCAGCAAGAAGCAGAAGGGAGGCAGGGTACACCCCACACAGGTCTCTAGTAGTCTATCACAGGGCCAACATGAAGAGACAAACTACTCTAAGTGCCCAAAATTCTTCCATATATCAGCATGTTTTTATCTGTGAGTAGATCCAGTGGTCTCGGGTGCAGCAATGACTGCACCACAGATAACTACTTCTAAAATTTTGTATATATGTAATGTCTTCTTCTATGGTCCTTCTAAGGTAGTATTTGGTGAAAAACCGTGCTCTTGCACCTATCAAACAATACTGTACTGTTTAGTTTTGGAGCTCAAACGATTCTCACTTCTCATAACTTGTTAATTCAGACACACTGTAGTAAAAATGGCAGCATAAAAATGGCATCTGTCATGTATGTAGATGCATAACAAGTGGCCTAATGGAGCATTGTCAGAGAATAAAAATGCAAGTTATTTAATTAAATAAGATTTTACCTTCACACTCCAGATGACTTTACCTCAGGAAAATTGAGGTTCCATGAACCACACCAAGCACTTGTATGCACCAAAATGATAAGAAAAACATAAATATGTGAATAAATAAAAGATAAAAATGAAATAGAATAAATAGAGAGTAAAAAGGGATTCTAGGAGTAACATGCATATATTCATAAACATGAACACTAACAAATAGAGTATTTATACATATGTATATATTCATGTGTGCACATACACACACATACATAAATATATCCAGACACACACCTACATATCATGTGCAGGTGCATACATGCGAGGCCTAAGTTTCACATATTGCACAGTCCTCGCTGACTCACTGCTCCTCTGTCTCCCTTTTCCTCTTCAGTGAGGAGTGAAATAGTTTGATGGCACAAAACAGTTCCTCAGTCCGTTCGTCCTGCACAGAGGCAGGAGCATCAGAGAGTGCTCCTCTCAGCCACTGCCACCAGAGGTTCCTGCAGATATTATAGGATCTGCTATAGGATGTTATAGATGTTGAGCTGCAGATTGTTGGTATAACATCAAGCAACAAAATTCCTCACCAGGGTCCTGTATTCATCCTCATCATCATCTCTGATACACCCCATGAGGGGGCACAACACCCTGAGGAGCTCTAATGCTGCTGACCATGATGTCAGACGTGGTGTTCTATCAGTCTGACATACGGCGGTCTGTCAATGAACTAACTGGACAACCAGGCAGGGGTCTGCTCACATGTTGATGAGCTTTTCCTGGAGCACATGGGCTTGATTATACTGAAAAAATCCAGGAAGAGTATCCTGACTCACTGTGCCACATCCCCTGTCCAAATGCTAGTGGGCTCGGTGGGGAAGATAGAGGATTGCATCGTCCACACCGACCTCTGCCCAGCAGGGAAACTGTAGTGGGTCTTCAGCATGTTGTACTTGAGGCCTGAGGAGATCCAGGCAGAGCCGCTCCAGAGTCTTCATTAGACGTGATGTAAGTGCCACCAGTCGTTCAGCCTGTTGAGCCGGTTCTTCTATGGAACTTGAACGATTCATGATGTCTTCCAGAGGAAAGGTATTCTCCCAAGTTTCAGGCTCAGGCTGTTGACCCATAGAAGTGGATCTCTGAGTTTATCAGCGCAGATCTTGAGGAGTTGGGCTTTCAAGATCTGCGCTGAACCTGCAGCCTTCCAGGGGCGGAGCTTCCTCACTGTTGCCACCTGTGTGTCTAGTGGGTTATGAATGTTACAAGCACTCATTCATAACAATAAAGGTGCTGTATAAATGTTTGTGAGCGAGTGAATGTGACAAGTAGTGTAAAAATGCGTTGAGTGGTCAACATCGACTAAAAATGTTGTTTCAGCACAGTTTCATGTCATACCAAAATTAACTGTGCATAATATGTACTTTTAAAAATGACTTCATCTAGCAACTTCCCAGGGACATTAGATTAGATGGAAAAATGACCGCAACAGCTCACTTCAGTTTAACACTGCATAACATTTTGAACACAACTTAACATTTTAACAAAAAGAAGACGGTTTTTATGAAATACGAATGTTAGGTGAATATAGAGGGTTCACTATAATTTAGGACTGCACTGGTTCCTTGCATCAGTCGACGAAGCTCACTGCTTGGGGAGCAAACCGGTTTGATGCAGCTGCAGATGGGCAGCTCCAAATGAAACCATGCGAGATACGGCCATGATGGAAACGTTGCGCGACGCTGCCGACATGCGGCGCTGTTCTGCGCGGTGCACACCTGCAGCAGGCCCTGTCTGTCCTGACTGCCCGTCTTTCCCCCCGTCCGATCTGTCCTTAAATCTCTTTCATTTTTTCCCGCAAAACTCCTCCTGTTGTTATGGAGGCTGATATCAAAACCCCCAATCCTTTAAGTTTTCTCGTCAAAAGGCAAAACCGAAGAGCTGCTCTCTGAGTGTGTGCGCGTGAGACCGGATCACACGTAAAATATGCACGTTTGTTATTTTTTGCTGGGTCATCAGTGACATAACCGAGATTTATGTCGCTTTTAGACACAATTCATAAATATATCCGCCCAATGCTTCCCGGGAAAGAAGAGACGACGTCGGTTATCAAAGCCGCTTCCCACATCGCCACCCGGTGACTGGATTGGCGTATGTGTGTATGGGGGGTATTTTTTACACCTGATAAACCCCCACGTCGACCCTCTCCGTCTCCTCATTGTCATTTTGCCTCAAAATCCTTAGAGCGGGACATTTTTCGTCTCCCTGATACTCAAACAGACCAAAGCAGAGATCTGTCAGCTCAGCTCCACCGGCCGTGAGCTGCGGTTGTTTTCCAGCTTTCACCCTCCGTGTTTCAGAGAAGAAAAGCTGACCGTGTGTTTTCTCTTCACTGGAACCAAACTAACTCGGACGACGGTTAAAGTGCCAATAAATGTTGTGGTCTTTGCTGTCAGACGTGCGTTTGGCACACACGCACACACACTCACTCACTCACTCACTCACTAGTCTTATGTGTGCCTCAGTCCCCCCTGTCGTGGCACAACGCTCATAAGACAGTAACTTTGGGAGGCAGAACATGTAAAGGAAAATGTTCCTTTCGTTGCAAGACTCAAAGCAGCTCCAGAAACTGTTCCAGAGCAGAGGAGAGGTGCGTTTTGTGACTGTGTCTGTGGCTGGGTGAACTTAATATCGAACATATATTAACACTTTGTGGCCTGTTTTCTTTCTCTTTTTCTTTTTTTTTTTCTCCTCTCCTCTAGGCTGGAGGACTCCATTTTGAAGAGACCGGGTGTGCAGCCTGAACCTACACAGCAACTCGTCTCATGAAAGGAAACCATCTGTTTTTCCGGGTAGACTGCAGCACCATTTCACTGCTTCTCAGGCGAGGCGGTGGTAGAGGACATTTCTGAATGATCTCATTTATTTGATTCTCTCGTCTTATCTTGAGGCGCATGTGTGCGTCTGGGGTGTTGGTGTTGTGGTGAGATCGAGGAGGATGCCAGTTGTTGCCACAAGTTTGGCATATGTCATGTCAGTGGTGATGGCAGCCTGGTTTAGGTTAATAACTGATGCTTGTAATTAAAGAAAGGGGCGGGGTGTTTTTCGTTGTTGTAGTTTTTTTTTTTACAGGTGACATGTGTTCATCCTGTCAGTTTTTGGCGGCTGACAGTTCAGTTTTTTCCCCTCTCTTTTTTTTTCGCAATTAGAAAGAGATTTACGGCCCCTTCTGTGCTCCTCGCTGAAGAGCGGCTGGGGAGGGAGGCAGTGGTGACGACTGGCAGTGCGTACAGCAGAGACTGACTTTCAAGGGGCAGGCTGATTCTGCAGGCAGGAAATAGCCAGCCCTGCATGCATCCATTCAAAAACACAGGGAATTATAAAGTTGCAGTTATCACAAAGAAAAAAGAGGTGTGTCGCTGGAGGAGCACGACACGGCTGATTATTTTTTTATTCCAGGGGCCGCTGGACCAGGCTTTTAGCGCAAGTAGAGAGGAGGGAGGAGGAGGGAAGTGGTAGAGAGGGAGGGGGTGAGAGAGAGTGAGTACGTTTCACAGGATCCAGGCCTAGTAGTATTGCCGCTGGGACTCTCCTCATCCGCTTTCAAAAAATTGGAATTTGACACATTTAAACCCCAAAATGAGCAGATTGAGGGTCATTTTTGCGGTGGGCGACACAGGAATGGTAAGATTCCGCGACCAATGCCGCGTCATTTGCCGTTTACTTCGGGATTTTTGTTGTTTGATGCACATAGCCTTCTTCTGTCCAAGGGGGGAAGCCTGTGTATGTGTGTGTGACAGTGTGCGTGTCCGTCAGTGTGTGTACATGAACTTGTTGTGTGTCGCCTTTGCACGCCGTGTGTGGCGTTTGTGTGTCTGTCTTGTGCAAATCATGGCAGCCGCGGCATGCCACTCATAGATACACACACATACACAGTGTCGTCTCACACACTTATATACACTATCATGCACGCGCGCTGTTAAGACATGCACGCGCGCAGAAGGGTCCATTTTAATCTCAGTTCGCGCACTCGGCGCCGGCGTGTTTTTAGCGTGGGGGGTTATTTTAACACGACGGCGCTATAATTGTGCAGCTGGCTTTTTGGAGTGTTTACAATGTGTTCATGAGAGTGAGTTTACCGGCAGACCTTACTGCGTTTGATGTCTTTTTTTTTATCATATCGCGATAGCGTTTCAGAAAGGATTTCCATCTGAGCTGCGGTGTTTTCCTCCAACGTGTTATAGCCTGTGGACGATCCACGCAACGTTATTCAGCCTATTTATGCCTTTTTAAAATGTCAGTTTTGAGATCGTATGAGACAGCACGGTGTCTTTAAGGATCTGATGTCTGATCTTATCTTTTACTAATGTCACTTTGAAAAAGATCTTATTACCGGCATCCTAAGATAACTGTAGCAGCCTTATTACAGCTTACTGAATTAATGGAACGAGCAGGAACACCTTGGGATATTTTTAAAGGAATATTTTAGCAAAATTGCGATTAAATTTTAAGGCGAATGCTGACAGATAGGCCTATGTGTAATATGAGAAGCGTCCCATACCTTTTGGTTTTTATTTTTTAAATGTCTGACTATTGGAATCCACACTGATGATCTTGTCTCTTCATTTCAGGGAGGAATCATGCCAGCATGAGTGGGCCTTACACAGGCCCTGCGAGGAAAACTTGTCAGTCTAACTGCCCTTTGACCCCTGCCCGTGACCTATCTGCCTACTCTGACGTCTCCCGACTGCAAGAGCCCACAATCAGCCAAAGCATGTCTGCCACCTCCTCTCTCAAACATGCATCGATCTATGGGTTCACTCAAAGGGACCACTCCTCAACATCCTCATCATCCTCTTACAGTCCTCTCCGGAGGTTGCAGCATCTCACCACCATGGTGAGCCAGCCTGACCTGGTGCTACCAGTGAGGGAGCCTGAGAGGAACTGGAAGTGGGGGGCACACAAGAAGGAGAGGAGGAAGGTGGAACGGGACTCTTTGGTTGGTTGTAAGGATTATTCTGGCTCCAATATTACAAACAGAGTGGAGAGGTTTGCTTCCTCTACTTGTGGACAAAAGCAACAAGAGGTCCAAAGTGGAAGTAGAGACACACCTCCTGGGAGTCGTAATGATTCTTTTGCTCCAGAGAAAAAGGCAGAAGGTTGTTTATCTGGCCCGCCCAGCCCAGCCTTTTCTCTAGATAGCAACAGCCCCTTTGCAAATGGCTTACTTCACTTCGAGTCTTCTCTGTTTGAGGATGAAGACAACGAGGAAGAGCGAGGGTCTGTGTCGATCCTTGAAGGCATGAGGGTCGAACAGGAAAGCACGGGCAACTTTCTTCAATCTTCTTCTAAAAAATGTAATTTGGATTCCAAGGATGCAGTGCTGACTTCAGCCAAGGTGGTCACTCGCTCCCAGTCCTCAGGTCAGCGCAGGAGATACTGGGACGGCTCGGAAGACGAGTGGGAGAGCGATTCAGAGCTTTTCCTGTTTGAAGACTGTACTTTAAGGCAGTCATTGGCAAGTTTCTCTCTCTTTACCCAAAATAAACCTAATACATGATTTAAACTAATACATGCACCTCCTGCTGTAACACTAAGTAGTGCTGAAAGGCGCTACATGAAATCGATGGGACCAAATATTGATGGCTAACTGATTTGGCTTCTTCTCTAGAGGATCTGCTCTTCCAACTGCAGCACCTTTAGAGGTGGCTGAAATAATTAGCTACTTAAATAGCAATTTACTCCATAAATGCCAAACATAATAATTCCATCAGTTTCAAATAAATCTGCACTGTACAAAAAGACACTTTTTAGATAACTCAACTTAGTCTTTTGGTCAGTAGTAAGTTAGTAAGTGGTAATTATCATGTCATCATTTGTGAACCAGAACTTCTAAAACATAATATGGGATAATTCTGATGTAATTTATTTCCAAAGCATGACAGATGTGCTACATACAGTTCTACAAACTGTTTCAAGTGGACATGCACAATCATTCACACCTCTTCTTATATTTCTTTGTTTTTTTGTGGGACAAGACAATCATGTTAACATGTCATCCATATTGCAGAAACTATGACTTTCACAGAAAGGTGCTTGGCTACTTTGAACATCTAAATGTTGGTGTCAGCCTTGAGCTCTCACAAAAAGCGGGAACATCCACAGCAATATTAGACTTCCTGTTTAGATAGCTAAAAGCATTATGGGAACCGTAGTTCCAGAAAACTGCAGACCTAATTACCTCGTGCTCAAGGAAACAAAGCATAGTAATTTGATTGAGAGCCACTAGTAATATTAACTTCAGCAGAGTAAGACATAGCTTTGTGGTTAAATGGGGGACTTTTGTGAGTAGCAGATTCAGGTCGGTGAAGAGTTAGTGTGAACACAGTAAATGCAGCACTAATTAGGGCTTTTTGTACAGACATTAGTTACAACATCACAGTCGACTCATATCAGATGCAAGAAGTCCTAAAAGGCATTATGAGTTTCAGCTTTTACATGTGTGTGATGTTTTTGCTTTGACATGAAAACATTTTTATGGAAAAAGTGAGGCTTTGGGGGTTTTCTTGTGTCAATGTAGACCAGCAAACAAATGTTAGCATTTATTGCATTTTTATGTTGCAAACCACAGCTTTATGTTAATGAAAACTTCACTTCAGCTTCCTTTACAATAATACTCATCCTCACCATGTAAAGTGTCAGATAAGACTCTTACTACCCTTTGCCTTGAAGTGATTAAGTGTGTTTCACAAAATGTCAATTCAGTATGTTTCCTTTAAAATTCCCCTATTCATGACATGTTAGCATTAGCTAGCAGCCCTCAGCTTAGCTATGATGGCAGTTATAACTCAGGCCCGCTCATGTACCTGCTCAACCACTTCACAAATAATAGCTTCAAGTGCAACTTGTGGTGTTTTTTCTATGGTTTGTGTTGTTTGAAAAAAAGGTAACAAGCTAAAACTAGAAACTGAAACCTCTGACCCTTGTGATCTGAATGGAAAAGGCAGTCAGCCCTCCTTTCTTACATTTTCTGTTTCTACACTTTTCATTGTCCTGCAGCAGCAAAACACCCTGAAGAAAAAGTCTTTGCCGCCTGTGAAGTTTGTTGAGGGTGAAGTTGTTTGGGCAAAGTTCAACCGGAGACCGTGGTGGCCCTGCGAGGTGATTGTTGACCCTGTGCAGGGAGTCTATCACAGACTGAAAGGTGGGTGTTAAACATTGTTTACTAGCTGTAATAACTGAGACTAAAACATTGTAAATGAGGTTATACACTCACCAGCCACTTTATTAGGTCTGCCTTGCTGGAACCAGGTTAGACAGCCTTCTAACTGCCTTAAATCTTGGTGACATGCATTAATCAAAGTATTGGAAACATTCCTCAGAGATATTGCTCCATATCAACATTACAGCATCACACAGTTGCTGCAAATCCTAAAGGTTGACCTGAGATCTGGTGACTGGGGAGACCATTGGAATACAGTGTACTCATTGTTCAAGGAAGCAGTTGGAAATGATTTGAGCTTTGTGACATGGTGCATTATCCTGCTGGAGGCAGCCATCAGAAGATACTATGATGCTGCAACATAGGGATGGACATGATCCGCAACAACAGGCAAACTGTGGTGTTTATTCACACTAGAGCTGTTTGGCCTGCTTTAAACTAACTCTGGTCTGGTACAGACAGTACAGTTTGTTTGCAGCAGCTTAAATGTTCAGTCACAATCTGGTGCGGACCAAAGAAGTAAACCTGATCTGTCAGAAAACTGGTGTTGAACCCTGGTATGGTTTGTTTGCGGAGTGAAAGCAAAGAGGGGAAGTGATATAGAACAGCATGCAGGATAACTCACTGCTGCTCATGCTGGACAGATTCTGGTGGAAACCACATAAGGTTTGAACACTAAGGGCTGGGATATACTTGCTGTGTACACGAGAGTGCCCGCAAGCGCTCTTTCTGGTCTGTGTACATACTTGCTGCAAACTACGTAGGCACAGCGCGGCCAAAGCGGTCAATACCGGAGGGTACCACTAGGCAGAGTATGCAGCACTTGTACTCTGAAAGTTACAAGCTGCCGGTCAGTTATATTTCCGCGGTTTTTTTCCCAAACAACAAGTTGAATTTAGACTTTGAAATCGAGGTAAAAGGATTGATAATTTTAATGTTACTGTAGAAACTAAAGTGGGAAAGGTCTTGCCCCCGTTAGATGCGTTAAAAGTGGCCGATGAGCACCTAAATGCGGTCCATGCGGTCCATTGACAAAAATGGTGCACGAGCACTTCTAATGGTTATGTCAATATCGCAGCTCGCGCACGCGTCGCGTTACCTCGCGTCAACGCGCGCGGCCGACGTGCCGAACTGACATTAGCGACGCACGGCGGCCATGATGCATACGCGGACGCGTCGCCAGCAGCAAGTATATCCCAGCCCTAAGACGACCTAGCAGCGAGACGCAGCGACGTAGCTTCTCCATTCCAACTTTATTGGACAGGGCAGGCTTCACGCTACAACGCAGTTTTTAAATCGTGAACAAGTAAAACCATACTTATGAGCGGAAATGCACGGCATACTTTTTCATGTATGTTACCGTGATGTTTGATACAGAAAAAAGCTGCAAAAACGGACTTTTCTAGCTCACGTGCTAGCAACCAGAAACTAACAAGGTCTTCTGACAACAGAGCTTCCTATTGGTGGAAAAATCACCACATCAACCAATGAAAAATTGTGAAGTAGCACATGTCATT